>CAUYON010112896.1:0-32149 GCA_963573935.1 Arctocebus calabarensis
CCCACTAGAATTCTCTCCCTCTACCAGGAGCCTTAGTGTTTTCTGTATTCTTTTCTGTGAATAAATTCTGTCTTACCACTAGGGGGTGAGGGGAAATAATGTAATGAAGAATAATAAAATACATGTTGATTGAAAAAAAAAAAACTCTACTACTTGCCATTGACTTTTTTAAAAAATAATTTTATTAAATCATAATTGTGTACATTGGTGCAATCATGGGGCACGATGTGCTTACTTCATATACAATCAGAAATATTTTGATCATACTGTTAGAGATAGCCTTCATGGCATTTTCTTAATCACTATATGAAGACATTGATATTCTACATTTAATAAGTTTCACCAGCACCCTGCTAAGATGCACCGTAGGTATGATCCCACTAATTGCCCTCCCTCCACCCATTCTCCCCCCTCCCCTCCCTTTCCATTTTCCCTGTATTCTTGTGCTATAATTGTGTTTTAGCCTTCATATGAAAGCTATAAATTAGCTTCATATTAGGGCTGAGTACATTGGATAATTTTCTTCCATTCTTGAGATACTGTGCTAAGAAGAATATGTTCCAGCTCCATTCATGTAAACACAAAAGAGGTAAAGTCTCCATCTTTCTTTAAGGCTGCATAGTATTCCATGGTATACATGTACCACAATTTATTAATCCAGTCATGGGTCGATGGGCATTTGGGCTTCTTCCATGACTTAGCAATTATGAATTGGGTTTCAATAAACATTCTGGTACAAATATCTTTATTATGACGTGATTTTTGGTCTTCAGTATATATACATAATAAAGAAATTACAGGATCAAATGGCAGATCTATTTTTTGATCTCTAAGTATTCTTCAAATATCTTTCCAAAAGGAATGTATTAGTTTGCATTCCCACCTGCAATACAGAAGTGTTCCCTTTTCTCCACATCCACGCCAACATCTCACCTGTAATAGAATTTAAATTGGATTCCTTAAATGTACTAAAATTTAGAAAAACACTATATTCTAAAAAAGGGAAAAAAACCCAGCAGCATGAATTCATATTTTGTATATAACCTTGAATTTCAATGCAATATTTAAACAGCTATTACTGAATATTAAAATTCAGTCATGAGAGTTAATAATCTAGTAGATTCAGGATCAAAGTAACCAATTTTGGTGGACTACATCTTTGAACCTTGCATCTTTTTCAAGGATAGAATTCTTTAGAACTTGAGAAACTACATAGACTCAGCATTTATGAAATGCAAAAGAAGCAGTTCACTTGTTGCTTACAATATATATTAGGGAGAAGATAATAGTACTAATAAAAATTTTGTTATCCCTTTTAGCACTGAATATATCCCTGAATTGCTTTTATAAATATATATTTTTTACCTTGGCAACTGGCCAGACAACTGCTACTTTACATCCCTAGTCAATATTAGCCCAAATGTAAAGTAAATGGTATTTAGTATTTTAGAAATAGTGAAATGATAAAATGGCATCATAGGAAATGCATAAAAATTTCCATTTTAAGAAGCTAAATCATCCATTGACTGCTGGAAAGAAGAAAGATGAACTACTTATGACTTCAAGATATTTTCAAATTAAATGTTACAACCTGTTATGGGTATGAACCTCCTTCATTGCAGTTTTATCCTGCATTTAGGGAAATTTCATTTACATCAGAAATCACACACACATGTAAATCAAACACTGGCTGTTCCCTCACACACTGCAGCATGGTTTGTTCCTTCATCTCCTGAAGTCTTCGTTTCAGTGAACCATTCCCCACTGGCCCTTAGAACTCCCTCTCCACCTTGCAAGCTTCATTCATCCCCTTTACACTAACCACCCTCTGCCACATTATTTATTGTCTTCCTCTCTCAGAAGAATATAAATTTTCGTGAGAGTAAGGAATGTGTCCATTTTGTTCAACCCTAGAACATTATCTGACACATAATAGGTACTCAGTACTGACATTCTCACATATTTTAAACAGTCTTTTAAACTTAAATTTCTTTCATGATTTTTCTTTGACCTAGGCCTTACTTGGCACCTTATGTTTCAAAATAAATGGAGAATAACTATCATTGATTATCAGTTCCCATCTTAACTTATTGTAAAACATTATGCTCACTAGTGTTGTTTCTTTGTAATCATTTTTCATGCTTCTTATGGCCTAATATTTAGTCACTTTCTTATATATTCTATATGTACATGAAAATAATTGTTATTTTCTAATTATTCAATGTACAATGTAAAATACCCATTTAGGCAGACTTTTTCAAGTCCTCTGTGTACTTACTGATTATTTTGTTTCATGTATCAATTATCAAAAGAAATGTGTTCAAAATTTCCCAGCAAATACCAGATAGTGTATTTGTCTTTCTCATTGTAGCTGTGCTAATCCTTTGGGTTTTATGTCTTGATCAATTTGGCAGTATATAATGTCTTTTGTTAAATTATAAATTCTAAAATTTTGCAGTGGTGCTGAATTTCTAGTCACATTTTTTTCCTTACAATCATTATGATTTATAATAGCCATGGTATGAAATCAACCTAGGTGTACATCAACAGATAAATGGAGAAAAAATGTAGTATATGTTAAAATATAAAAAATGAAATACTATTCAATTTTAAAAAAGAAGGATACAAAAACATGGATGAATCTGAAGGACTTAATGCTAGGTGAAATAAGCCAGACACAGGAAAGATATATTTTCAATTTATATGTAGAATCTCTAAAAAAGACCAAGTTAAATAAATAGAAACACAGTAAATAGTAGTTACAAGGCAGAAGGAGGAAAAGGAAATGGAGAGAAATAGGTCAAAGAGTACATATTTGCAATTGTAATGATTAAATAAAGTGATCTAATGTATTCTATGAGGAATATAGCTAAAAATATTGTTTTGTATACTGAAAATTTGCTAAGTGAGTTGATTTTAGGTACTGTTACTACAAAATAAAGGATAACTGTGAAAGATGGTGGCTACATTATTCTGACTATAGTAATCATTTCTCAACGTATATGCACTGTGTATGCCAACAGATCATGTTGTCTATCTTAAATATATAAAGAATATTAGTGATAATAAAATAAATATGCTTTTGTTAAGTTAATATGGCTACATAAGTTTTTGTATATGTGTGCATTTATAGTCATTGATATTTTTTTCCGTAATTTAACCATCAGTCTTCCTTTGTCTAATAAATACAACATGGAAACCTTAGATTTGAAAGCCTGAATATCCTTTACTAATCAAAAGTAATTAATAACACCACCAGATCCCTAGATGTTATAATTTAAGCCTAGTGAAATTAGCAGCCTAATACAATGCCATGATACAGATTTTTATCTATGTTGTTTGTTTTCTATGCCATAGTGAGTTGCAGACATTAAGATAGGCATAGGGGTATAAATATTTGCTGAAATGAATGTATCTGATTCTTACAATATAACTTTGTGAGATAGTGGAAGTGTTATCTCTGCATTACAGAGATAGAGTTTAATGATTTCTCAAGCTTATTAGGGGGCTAGAACTGAAATGGATATCTTTTCACTCCCAGCCTGGGTTTTTCCCACTCCATTAACATTCGTGAAATAAGCAAATATGGGATACAGAAAATAGTTCCAGATAACATATTGAAGATTTAAGAAGTCTACCACTCACTGCAGACACACTGATGGAGTTGCCGGGACTAAAACTTCCTTTTACAAGAGCATAATACAAATAATTAAATGAAGGTAATAAAGAAAACAAGAAAATAGCAATGTTGAGAAGTATATTAGCCTGGATTAGTCCTTATTCATCGTTATTTGTTATGGAATTTCTCAGGAGTGCTTTGTTTTTATGCTTAGTGTATGCCCTATATTTCTACTTTATAACTGTAGACATTTAAATATTACCTCTTCCCAGTGATTAGAAACATTTCTATTAAGTTAGCTTATCTTACACAGCAGAGTGCAGAAATAGCCTTTCAGATCTGGATATTTAAAACAATCAATCGTGTATCTAGTTAAGTAAATATACCATGATCATTAAACACATGAATGGTAACAAGCCATTTCCTTAATGAATCCCTATTAAGGTATATTAAAGGCAGTTTTACAAATAGTCTTAAAAAATCACTTGGACCAGCCAATTTATGTAGCTTACCAGATTAGCAGAGTCCTCAACTGTGTTCCACCTTCTGAGTCCTGAGAAACTTCCCCTCCCTCTTCTGCTTCTTTTTTCCCATTGCTGCAGCTAACAACCTTTCTTCAAATCCCCCCTTTTGCTTTCAAGCTCTGTCTGTTGTTCCATTGTTTACTTATTCTGTGATCAGGCTGGGATGTATGATGATGAGGGTGACCTTCTTAACACTTTGTTGTGCTTGATGAACATTATTTGGGATGATAACTTTGTGTAACTGCACTCACAAACTGTGTAGCATGTTTTAGACTTGACACAACATTATAGCAGCTTTATTCACTGATGGAAGCTTTCCTATAAACATAGCCTTGGACACTCTTGTTTTTCACTCTTAACAGTCCCCGGGCAGCACTTTAGCTACATCCAAAGTGATGAGGTGCTTTGAACTATTCCTAGACTCTCAAAACAGAAAAGAGGTGCGCAAAATCAATAGATACTTATTAAGACTTCTCTCTGGGCCTAGTCTAATGCTTAAGGCAGAGGTGCTGAGTGTCGGTAATTGGAAATTATGTTTTATGAACTGACACAATTATGTAAGGAATAATAGATTAGTTTTTAAAAGTATGTGTGATGTGTTACATTTGCGTAAGCACCAAGTCATCTAACAGGAAACCCAGGACACTGGTAGGAGTAGAATTCTAGCCTGGTGGGTGTTGGCTTTCAATTCAGCTGCACATCTGTGATAGTTATGTTGTCTTCAAAGAAAAAATTACAGAGAATACAATACCTAAACTTGTTAAATATCTACCTGTGTAGGAAGAAAAGAGGTAATAATGGAAGAAATTAAGAAAAGACCCACAATAGGTTACCAAAAATAGGATAGCAGAGCCTAACCCTTCCTAGAGCTTTAGAAAAAAGAACAAAGCTCTAAACAGACTTAAATCTGTCTGTACCTTCACTGATCGCAAATCAAACCAGTGAATTTGGGCTGGGTGCAGTGGCTCACACCTATGATCTTTGAGTTTCGGAGGAACAGGTGGGAAGGTTTCTTGAGGCCAGGAGTTTGAGAACAGCTTGGGCAACTTAGGGAGACCCCATCACTACAAAAAATAAAAAATTAGACATGCATGTGGCAAGTGATTGTAGTCCTTACTACTCTGAGGGCTGAGGCAGGAGGGGAAGTTGAGCTGCAATTCAAGGCTGCAGTGAGCTATGAGATGTCACTGCACTGTAGCCTGGGTGAGAGAGTCAGACCCTGTTCAATTAAACCAACCAAACAACCAACAAGGGAAATAGTGTGGAGTAAGTATGACTATCCCTATTTTACCTGTGTGGAAAACAAGACCATAGCGATTAAAGGTCTTGCAATTTATGGTAGAACTGGAATAATACTCTAGGTGTTCTGTTTCTTCAGTCATTACTATTTATTCATCTACACCCAAAATGAAGCCAGGGAGAAGATGTTGGGATGTAGCTGCTCATTTAATTAGGAGCAGTGGAAAGGGAGCTGTGGTAAGAGGCCACAGCATCTGTAATTGCCTTAAGGCTCCCTTCTACTCTGCTGAATCATCAGAATGGGTTATGTTTCCACTAAATTATTGTACTTGCTTTCTGAATCCATCTAGTCTGCAATCTGCATGTTAGGAATAGGGGAGATATTCACATTTTGTTCCAGAAAGACAAAAAGAGTATTGATAATGTGGAGTTGGAAGGGCTTTTTAAAACACAAAAAGAAAAAAAAAACATTTTATTGTGGCTTACTTAAGATAGAAGAAAATGTACATATTCAAACCGCACACTTGATAAGTTGTCACATATGCATAGACCTGTGACACCAGCATCACGATCAAGATAGCGAACACTATCCTAGAAAGGTTCACTGTCCTCACCGTCCTTCCATCTCACTCCCACCTCCATTCTCAGGCAACCACTGGTTTATTTCTGTCTTTAGACATTAAATCGCCTTCTCTAAAATTTATATAAATGGAATCATATAGTGTGTACTCTTTTGTAGGAGATGTGATGGTCAGGCTTCTTTCACACAGCATTATTATTTTGACTAATATTATTTAAGAGTTCATTAGACTTCATCGCTTAACAGTATAAGTGGACATGTCACAGTTTGTTTATCCATTCACATGTTGATGAAAATCTGAACTTTTTCATTTTTGATTATTACAAATACAGCTCCTATAAACATTTATGTAAAATTTTTTGTACAGACATAACTTCCATTTTTCTAGGGTAACTTTCAAACTATTTTCCAAACTGGTTACCATTTTACATTCCTAAATTCATTACAATAAATTACATAATTTGTGGGCAACCCTTATATGTAAAGATTCTGCACAAAGAGGCATTAGAAACCATAAAATACATTAATTTTGAAATGTTATGTGATTAGGCTTATTTTAATTTTGAATAAATATTAAAGTTCAATGCAATTGCTAAAGAATTCCTTATTTGACTATTTTTCAGTTTTGAAAAATTTCCCAGTCTTTAAAGTTTGTCCAATGTTTTACATATGAAAAGGTGCTCCATATCATATGTTATTAGGAAAATGTCATGAAAACAATGAGATACCACTCCTTGACAATTAGAGTGACCAAAACCCAGTATGCTTACAACACCAAATGCTGGTGAGAATGTGGACGGAGCGAAAGGAACTCACATTCATTTCTGGGGAGAATGTGAATTGGTACAGCCATTTTGGAAGACTCTTTGGCATTCTCTTACAAAAGTAAATACACTCCCTCGGTACAATCCAGAAATCACACTCTTTGGTACTTATCCAAAGGACTTACAAAGTTAAAAATGTATCCCCATGCAAAAACCTGCATGCAAATGTTTATAGCAGCTTTATTCATAATTGTCCCGCATTTGAAAACACCAAGATGTTCTTTAGTAGGTGGATGAATCAGTCAACTACAGTACAGTCAGACGATAGAGTATTATTCAGCTCAAATAAAGTATGAGCTATTAATCCTTAAAAAAATATGGAGGAAACTTAAATGCATATTACAGAGTGTAAGAAACCAATCTGAAAGGCAATGTACTGTACAATTCCAACTGTAGAGTGTTCTGGATGAGGCAAAACTATGGAGGTAGTAAATAAAAAATCATGTTTTCTAGGGATGTAGGGGAGGGAGGGAGGTGGCGTACAGAGGATTTTTAGGGCACTTGAAGTGCTATGTATGATATGATGGATACATACCATTATACATTTGTCCAAACCCACTGAATGTATTCAACACTGAGAGAAAACTAATGTAAATTGCGGACTTTGGGTGGTAATGATGTGTCAGTTCAGGTTCTTCTGTTATAATAAATGTATCACTCTGATGGGAGATGTCAATAATGAGGGAGGCTATGCATGTGTGGGGCAGGGGTGGACCTGTGTCTATGTGCCGCCCCTTCTCAATTTTTCTGGAAACTAACACTCCTCTAAAAGTATGAGGTCTTAAAAACAAGTATCATAGATGAATGGCAGAAGATTTTTATAAAATTTATATATTAAAACAATTTCTGGCTTTTGTGATGTCTGTGTTGTCAGCCTTTTGAAATATGTGATTTGTTATGATTTCCCTTATCTCAATAAGTATTTAAATTTTTGTAAAAAAATAATGTGTAAAGAACGTAGTACGGGAAGGATAACCTTAAATTAGAAACAATTGTTATCATTCCATTGACATTTTGTATTATTTCCTAGAGTGTCTGTAAGATATTTTCACTTTGTGTTTTCAGTAGCCACTGGAAGTGGTCTATTGATGGGCAAGGGAAGAGACAGTATGTCAAAGTGAATAGCAATGTGACCTCTAGACGACAGCCATGGATTTTTATCCTCAGCTATTTATTCATCCTGATGACCTTGGAAGATTATTTGATCTCTCTTCATCTGTTTCTCTTTTCATTTTTTTTACCCAGTTTTATTAAGGTCTGATTGAAAAATAAATGTTGTATCTATTTAAAGAGCATTACATGATGTTTTGAGATATTTTTACACCCACCCCCCACATATATATATATATAATACACACACATATGTATATATATGATTAAATCAGGCCAGTCAACACATCCATCATCTAAAATATTTATCTTTTTTTGTGATGAGAAACACAAGACACACCCTCTTAGCAATTTCGAAGTATACAGTACCTCATTATTAACTTTAGTCTCCATGCTGTACAGTTTCCAGAACTTATTTATCACATCTAAATGAAACTTAATACCCTTCAGCCATCCTTTCCTTACTCCCCTTGTCCCCTCTCCTAGGCCCTTGCAACCACCACTCTGAGCTTTGCTTCTGTGAGTTAGGCTTTTCTAGATTCCATGTAGAAGTGAGATTTTGCAATATTGGTCTTTCTGTGCTTGGCTTATTTCACTTAATGTAATGTCCAGCAGATTTATCCATGCTGTCAAAATGGCAGGATTTTCTTCTTTTTAAAACCTAAATGGTATTCCATTGTGTATAGTTCCTGCATTTGCTTTAATCATTAATTCTTTCATGGACACTTAGGTAGATTCCGAATCTTGGCTATTGGGAATAGAGCTGCAATAAACATGCGAGTGTAGATGCGTCTTCAATGCACTGTTTCCAGTTCCTTTAGATATGTACACAGGAGTGGGGTTGCTAGATCATGTCGTAATGCTATTTTTAATTTTTGGACAAATATTCATATTGTATTCCTTATTGTTATCTTAATTTACATTTCCACAAAGTTCCCTTTCTACCACATTATTTTATTTATTTTATTTATTTTTTGGGGGGCAGTTTTTGGCTGGGGCTAGGTTTGAACCCACCACCTCTGGTATATGGGGTTGGCGCCCTACTCCTTTGAGCCACAGGTGCCGCCCTTCTTTTATTTATTTTTTTAATTTCAGACTAATATGAGGGTACAATGTTTAGGTTACATTGTTTTCAGTTCTAAGGTAAAGTTTAAGTTGTAGTTGAGCCCTTTGCCCAGGAGGTGTGCTGAACACCCTCACATTGTGCACATTAGGTGAGATCCCACCATTACCCTCCCTCCTCCTTCTCCCCCTCCCACCTCTCCCTGCCTCCTTGCTAGATAATACTTGTGTTTTTTCTTTGGTGGGGGCATGTAGTTGTTTATTTATTGTTTTCATATTAGTATTGAATACATTGGATACTTTGTCTTCCATTCTTGAGGTATTTTACTAAGAAGAATGTGTTTAAACTCCATCCAGGCAAACACAAAAGATGTAAAGTCTCCATCTTTTCTTACTGCTGAATAGTATTCCATGGTGTACACATACCATGGTTTGTTAATCCATTCATGGGTTAACAGTCACTTGGGTTGATTCCATTTCTTGGCAATTGTGAATTAAGCTGCAATAAATATTCTGGTGCAAATGTCCTTTCCACCACATTCTTGCAAATATTTCTTATCTTTAATTTTTTTTAAATTTCAAAACATATGAGGGTACAAATTTTTAGGTTATATTATTTTCACTTCTGAGATAAAGTTCAAGTTATAGAAGAACCCTTTACCCAGGGGGCTTCTGAATACCCTCACATTGTGCATATTAGTTGAGATCCTGCCAATTGCCCTCCCTCTTCCCACCAACTGCCCTCCCACCCATCCCACTTCCACATCACACCATCCCCGTACAAGAAAATATTTGTGTTCTAACGTTTGTATTGACATGTAATTATTTATATATTGGTTTCATATTAATATTGAATACACTGGATTTTTTTTTTGAGACAGAGCCTCAAGCTGTCACCCTGGGTAGAGTGCTGTGGCATCACAGCTCACAGCAACCTCCAGCTCCTGGGCTTAAGGGATTCTCTTGCCTCGGTCTCCCAAGTATTCTCTTGCCTCGGTCTCCACCAAGTAGCTGGGACTACAGGTGCCCACCACAACGCTAGGCTATTTTTCATTTGTAGTTGTCATTGCTGTTTTGGAAGGCCTGGGCTGGATTTGAACCTGCCCGCTCTGGTGTATGTGGCTGGCACCTTAGCCACTTGAGCTACAGGTGCCGAGCCCTTTGTTTCCATTCTTGACTTACTTTACTAAGAAGAATGTGTGTTTTATTTCCATCCAGGTAAACATAAAAGATGTAAAGTCTCCATCTTTTCTTATGGCTGAATATTCCATGGTATACATATGCCACAGTTTGTTGATCCATTCATGGGTTGTTGGGCATATGGGTTGCTTCCACAACTTGGCAATTGTGAATTGAGCTATAATAAATATTCTTGTGCACATGTCCTTTTGGCAAAATGAATTTTGTTCTTCTGGGTAGATACCTAGTAATGGGATTGGAGGATAAAATGGTAGGTCAACTTTTAGTTCTTTGAGAATTATCCATACTTCTTTCCATAAAGGTTGTATTAGTTTGCAATCCCAAGAGCTGTGTAGTGTTCCCTTCTCTCCACATCCATGCCAGCAAATGCAGATTTGGGACTTTTGTTGTAAGCTAATCTTACTGGCGTTAGGTGATATTTCAGAATGGTTTTGATTTGCATTTCTCTGGTGATTAAAGATGATGATCATTTTTTCCTGTTTTTTTTTTCTTTGCCATTCATCTGTCATCTTCACAGAAGTTTCTGCTTAAATCTCTTGCCCACAAAGAAATGTAGTTGTTGGCTCTTTTCTTATTGATTAATTTGAGTTCCCTGTAGATACTAGTTATCATGCCTTTGTCAGGTTCATAACATGCAAAACTCTTCTCCCATTCTGAAGACCATCTGTTTGTTTTGGTTGTGGTCCCCTTAACTCTGCAGAAGCCTTTTAGCTTAATCAAATCTCATTTATTTATTTTTGGAGTTGTAATTGCCATGAGGGATCTTACTCATAAAATCTTTTTCCAGGCCAATATTTTCAAGCATTTTCCCAACACTCTCTTCTAAAATTTTTATTGCTTCGTGTCTTAACTTCAAATCTTTTATCCAGTAAGAATCAATTGTTGTCAACGGTGAGAGAGGTGGGTCCAGTTTCAGTCTTCTACATGTGGCTAACCAGTTCTCTGAGCAGTGGGCAGGCCTGGAACATGTATTCATGGTGCTTGGCCTCAATCTGGGTCTGTGAGCGCTAATCTGGAATATGGGGCTACTGAGGCTGAATTATCACCAGATTTCACTTGGGTGGGCTTGGTGTTGAAGATCATGGCAAAGTCAGGTACTCATTGAACTCTTTAGCCCCTACATGGAGAGTAACTTTTACCATGTTGTGCTACTGGGGCTTGGGGATGGTATGACATGGATGTCAACCTGTCTTTCCTTCTCTCTTCAATGCATTTTTTTCTTACTTCTATGCTAGATCTAGGTACTGTACTCTCTCACCTGGATTTCCTAGACCTCCTAAAGATATTTTTGTGCAAGGATTGTTCAAATTTTTGTTTCTGCAAGGGAACATGTGCTAAAAATTTCTGTTCTGGCATTTTGGGGGTGGTACTCATACAAAGGTCTATTTCATTGGCTTTTGTAACAAAAACAAATTGTATACTGTATACAAAGCAATGAAAATTTACATTCATTGGGAATAATTACACAGAGAATAGCTTAGCTGTGAACTAGAGTAGATGTGTTTGGTGCAAATTTAAAATATATTTTAGAGAGAATATTTCCCTTTGTCCCTCTCTTCCTCTTTCTCCCTTTTCCCTTCAATCCTCATTCATTTCACCTTGCTGTCTGCTCTTTACACAGCAAACACTAAAAACACTTTTGTTTTTAGCTTTTAATGGATAAATGGATGGATATAATTGATTTGGGCTAGTTTCAAAATTAGAAATTATAGTTTTATTATCAGGTAACTGAATACTTTTGATTTAAAAATGAATAGGAATAGCTTATTTATATTAATTTTTTTCTGACCATGCACATAAAATGATTTAACACAATATTTACTCACCCTTTTCTTTTCACCAATGCTTTTATATATTCACAGAAGATAGATAATTCCCATTTGTTTTCCATAGCAATATGAATATAAAACATGTACTGTTTACAAAAATAATAAAATTCAATATTAAAAAAATAGGATATTCGAGAACATTTACTACATTTCTTTCATTGTGCAGATAAGGAAAAGATTTTTAAATGTTTGGCTCTTCAGATCCCTTTAAATTATTTTATTGTGCTTTTAAGATAATTCTAGGAAGAATAAAAGACAGATATGATTATTCTGTGTACTATCTTGAACTGGATATCTTGCCTAGTCTTCTAATTATGTAATTTCATTGGAAAGATAGTGCATCAACTTCAATTATTTGAAAATTATTATGCTACATGCGTATTCTTGCTTTCAGAATATTATATAATAGGTTGTTCCTCATGGGTCTGCCATCTCTCTCTCTGTAGCTATTGTGACTCTTCCTACTACATAAGGAGCCCTGAGAATAATTATTCTGAGCAATTATTAAAGCTATTCATTAATAATTGTATGTTTATCATAATAGAAATGCAGTAAGAAGTTTTCTTCTGCTTTCTATTCCCAGATGTTCAAGTTAAAAATAACTATACACATCACTAATTACATTCTTTCCCTAGCATAGTTAGCTTTCTGGTGATTGGATGGGAGTGCTGAGGGTTCTGACAATATTCTTTTTTTTTTAAATCTCACATTATTGCCCTCAGTAGAGTGCCGTGACATCGCACAGCTCACAGCAAACTCCAACACCTGGGCTTAGGCGATTCTCTTGCCTCACCCTCTCGAGTAGCTGGGACTACAGGCGCCCACCACAACACCCGGCTATTTTTTTGTTGCAGTTTGGCTGGGGCCGGGTTTGAACCTGCCACCCTTGGTACATGGGTCTTGAGCCCTACTCACTGAGCCACAGGCGCTGCTCTCTATTTCTTTATATTAATGGTTTCATGGCATACTCATATTATAAAGATTCCATGTGCTGAATAATTATATTTATTTTTGTGAGTACATTTTACTTTGGTAAAAAATTTACTTAAAAAAGAAATGAAAATAATATAAAATGAAATTGTTTACATACACCTTCCAAAGTATTGTCTATTTTGAGAAAAAAAATCAGAAGCAATAACTGAAGAGATAAATATGATTATATGACTATGAGAAATGGTTTGCTGAATAATTTTTGAAACATTAATTCTTACTTGGGTAGTGAAGGTAGAGCATGTGAAATCCATTGTGGGTTTTGAATTTAAAGAAGATAGTTCTTTTTATAATATTAAAATAATTAGTTAGATCTATAGAAAGGGAAATGGAAGAAGTTCAAGCATTATGAAGTGAAAAAAGTAAGTTGCAAAGATCTATTTTTGTGATTAGTTTTTAGTTTCTGTAATTAGGTTGGTCTTCTGTTTGTTTTCAAACTTTACATGTATGGGATTTTAAAGCATACATTCTTGTGATTAAATAAATAGAAATGTTACCAAATTCAGCATAGAATAAGATCAAACAGAATATCCATTAAAATGCCAGCAGAATTTATATTTGATGACCAGGAATAATAGCAGATTTTCAGTCATTATTTATGCAAAGTTGTTTCATGACATTTTCTTAAAACAACTGTGTATTGATTTGATAATTAGGAAAAATAAAGACCAACTCTTTCTCATTAACAACTTTCTTTTTAATTCTAGTACTTGAGGAACTCTCTTTCTTTTTTTCTGGTGCTGTACTATGGACATAAATGGTATTTTTACAAATACTTTATCCATCAATTCTATACATTTTTTTAATAAAGAGTTCCACATTGGCTTAATCAGTCATGTTGCCAGAACTAAAGTGTTCTGTTAATTTTTCTCTTTCCAATAGTCCAGAAATTTTCTGTTCCTCTAATTGTGCCTTTTGTTTCTTTCTAGTAATGTCATAGATTCTGTTTCTTTTTGTATATCTTTTTTAATAAATTTATCTTTAAGGAATTTGTATTGTGGAAGAGGTAGAAATATATATCTTAATCTGATGATTCATAATATTTATTATTTTCACAAGCTCTGTCCTAGATCCTAGTTTAATACCCAAGGAAATATGGTGAGCTAGGTTATATGATTGTGAAGAGAGAGAAAAAGAAAAGCAGAAAACCCATGTTTGTTGACCACATTCAATATGGAAGTCATTAACTAGGAAATGTAAATGTAAATTTCCTAGTCATAAACTAGGAAATGTAAAAGAACGATGGTGTGAGAAGTGAGAGAATTCTTCATATTTCTTACATCTTGTCAGGAGCATATAAAGTCATTTTGTAGTAGCAATTAAGAGTATATTTTCTGACAACATAGTAACCAGAAAAAGAGCCAAATAGCAAACAGAACTTGGGTCCCACCACTATGAATGGCCAGATAAACAGATCATTGAATGCAAAAGACAAACTAAGTTCCTCAAAACAAAAAAAGAAAATTTCAGTGTCAGAATCCTTTTTGAGAATTTTTCAAAACCCCTTTCCCTGTTTTTTAAACATATTATTTATTTTGAAGTTTCATAAAATTCACATGACACATTGAATACTCTATTCTTTTTAATTTTTTAAAAAAAATTAAACTTTGCCCACACATCTATCTTCTGCCATGTAGAAGACAACAAAAAACTCTTCAAATTAAAAAAAAATCAAATCTGTAAAAATGACAGATAATTTTGCAGCAAACCTCAGTAGCCCAAAGGATGTTACATTTTTTGAGTTATATTTCTATTCTTATTGAAAACTGTTTGAGCTTCCCATGTGATTGCTTTTATACCCAATCTAATTTTGAGCCTGCAGGACTAACTTATGAGTTGTGAAAAATTTATGTAAAGTTCATTTCAAGTAGCAAACTAGGGGTCTTTTGAATCCCGCTTATCTAGAACTGGTATCAATAATCAATGATATTTGATGGTTATCAAATCTTCATGGACTATTATGAGCACATTATCAGGGATTTTAAATCAATTTAGAGGAGGAATTTTTATTGGCTTTAATTTGTTAATCTTCTAAATATTTTAATTATCTGATTTCCTCTCTCCATAAGCTGTACCTTCCTTTTGGTCATTTTTTTGTGTGTGTTAGTTGAGACAATCCTTTGGTGCACATTCACCATCTCTCTCCTTCCCCAGAACAACAGCACTTTGATATCTTGTCTCTTATCAAGCTACAAATTAAATGCCAAGCGTAACTCACATGAAACGCAAGTTAAAGTGTCAAGCATAGCTAACAATATTATAATAACATTATGAAGAAAGTGTATATTTTGCCTCATTAAAATGATATCAGTCTTGACTTGAGCTGATTATCAATCTCGGCTCAGTCCTGTGAAATAGGTGTTTCCTTGGAAAGAAACTGAAACTTGATGGAATCCATCCTCAGTGTTTATGAAATCATTAAAGTACAGCTGCATGGTTATGTAGTTTTCAGAAGTGCAAAGAAAAGGTTTAGGCAATGTAATAAAACAAATGAGGTTTCAAGCTGTTATTTAATTAAAGAAATAGGTAATACATATTATTTGTTTAAAGATGAAAACATCATGGAAAGCTCAGGAAGGATTCCAGAAAAAAATAGTTGGAATTGAATGATTCATTTATCCACTCATTTATCAACTAAACAAACCTTTGCTGAGCCTGTGGCAGGTGCTCGAAGCACAGAAATTAGACTTAATCTTTCCCCCTCAAAAATCTTGGTAGAATTTTACTAGGGATGGAGAAAGTTGGAAAAGAAAGCGCAGCTCCTTTATGTGTGCTACAATGTGTTTATGTAACAACAGTGGTTGTAAAGAGTGACAATAGTTCAAAATATTTGGAATAGAGTAGGTAGGATTATTTGTTTTTAAATGACAAGGATCATCTTTAGCTAGTTTTCTTTAAATATCTCGGAACATCTTCCAGTGTCCAGGAATGACAAGGCAGTTCAGATGCTTGAAGGAACAAGAACCAGAAGCTAAAGAACGATACTAGGACTGTCTCTAGTTCGTTTACCAGTTTCTCTCTCCAGATATGAAAGGCCATGAATTTAGTAATGAAAAGAAGCAATGGCAAAGATTTAAACCATTAGAATGGTGATATTGGAATATGAGGATGAAAAGAGTCCAAGTTCAGTCCCATGCTACTGTTTTGCGGAGTTATTTGGAGTATATTCTTACACACCAATGTTAAGATTGCATAATGTGAGCAAGGCTAAGTGTAAATATAGTGAGGTCATTATTGAGCTTAAAGTCATTGTGGAGTTTGCAGGTTGAGATGATTAACCATGTGGATATGTGGAAATGGAGCTTAGCAAAGAGGGTGTTTACAAGTGGATCTGTTGAACTCAATATTTCAGAGGGGACAGTGGGACATATTTTGAAAATAGAAATAAGGGACTATCTTCGTCTCTATGGTTTGCTGTGAAGGAATACATGAGGCAGGGTAATTTAAAGGAAAGAGGTTCATCTGGCTCACGGTTCTGTAGGCTGTACAAGAAGCATGGTGCCAACGTGCGCTTTTGCCGAGGGCTTCAGCCTCCTGCCACTCAGGGGCGAAGCCGAGGGGAGCCAGGAGTGTGGGGATCGCACGGTGACAGATTAGAGGCACCAGGGTGGGGGAGGTGTCAGACTCCCTTTAACCATCAGCTCTCACAGGGACTAGTGGAGCGAGAACTCACTTTTTACTCGGACAGCACCGAGCTATTTATGAAGGATCTGCCCTCACGATCCAAGTACGTCTCACTAGGCCCCGCTCCAATATTGGAGATAAAATTTCAAGATGACATTGGAGGGAACAGATACCCAGACTATATCATTCTGCCCCTGAACCCCCACATTTCATGTCATTTTCACGTTGAAAAATGCAATTGTCAGGGTAGATAGAAAGGGGAGACCTGAGCAGCGGTGGCGAGAAACGGGCCACATAAAGAAGCCGGAGCTGAGTAAGACCCGCTGCGGGATTAGGGTAACCGCGGGGTTCCAGAATGTTCGCGTAAGAGAAGTGAGACATCAACAGAGAAAACAGGAACGTGAGCAGTGTAAACGTACGGGACGCTGGGTGAGAGAACATACTGTCACCTTAGCAAGATTAGGGCAGCCGCGACTATCACAAGAAACAAAACAATTCAGCACCCAGCACGTTGTACTCTAGAACCCCGCCGCCATGGGCTTTGGACACCAGGGCGCATCCTGACCTAACCAGAGAAAGTGGAAGATTGCTCCCCGGCCACAACAGAAAGGAGACAACGTCCCCATCGGTCAAGACAAAAAGGACAAGGGACACATCCTGGAGGAGGAGAGGCCGGACAGAAGGAGTGGGGCAGACACAGAGACCAGAGCCACATCCTGCGGGGCGCGGGGCCACTCTGCCTCTTTCCGTGTGTCCTGCTTCTTGCTCCTGATGACACGAAAACCCCAGGGCCACTGTCCCTGCGACTTGAGCCTGTTCTTCACTTCTTGTAAGAGTGAACTTTCATTTTAATCAACTTTGCTGCTTCAAAATTGCCTCTTGTTTTTAATCTTCAATTGTGAGAAGACAAGAACTGAGGCGTTCAACAGCCAGTAACAAAATCATCCCCTTCCGATAGCCCCCCAAAGCCTTAACGCCCTCCAGCATCAACTCTAAAGTCCACGTCTCATCTAAGACTCAGGGCGACCTTCAGAGCTGTGAGCCTGTAAAATCCAAAACAAGTTATTTCAATACACAGCAGTGGTATAGGCATTACAATTAATTGACCCCCCCAAAAAAGGGGCGGATAGTAGGCCCCATACAAGTCCAAAACCCAGCAGGACAGACATTAAACCTTAAAGCTCCAACATAATCTCCCCTGATCCCATGTCCCACATCCTGGGCACACTGTTCTCCCACAGCTCTGTTGAGCAGTACTCTGGCGGGATATTGTGGGGGCTCTGCTGTGACAGTGGCAGTGCTGTGTCCTAGCATCTAGGCTTTCCCATACATCCTCTGAAATCCGGGTGAAACTTCCAAGCCTCCAGTCCTCTTGCATTCTGCATGAGCAGACTTGATACCACCAAGGCTTACTGGTCCTCTAGAGAGGCAGCCTGCGCAGTACTTGGGACCCTTGAGGTTGTGGCTGCAGCTATGGCAGCAGGGCTGTGGGAAGCACCATCCAGAGGTGGATCAGGGCAGAAGCTCCTGCCCCTGCCCAAAGACTATCCTGTCCTCCTTGGTCTCTTGGGAGGTGCTGCTTTGGAGTTCTCTGACAGGCCTTCCCTTGCTCTACCACTCAGGCAGGGTACAAATTTTCTAATTATTCTCTGCTTCCCTTTTAATCATAAATTCCAACTTAAGGTCATTCTTTTGCTGCTGGATCTTACCATAGCTGATAGAAGCAGCCACACTACCTCTTGAAGGCTTGACTGCTTAAACATTTCTTTAGCCAGATACCCTAGACCTTCCAGAAAGCACTAGGGAATGGGCACAATGCAGCCAAGTTCTTTGCTGTTGTCTAGGTGACCTTCATTCCAATTCCCAATAAACTTCTCATTTCTACCTAAGACAACCTCAGCCGGGCCTTTCCTAGATTTGGTCACAGCTCCTTACCCAGTCTCTAAATTCTAAGCTTTTCATCTTCCTATCTTCTTTTGAGCCCTCCAAGCTCCCAACCTCTCTTCACTACTCATTTCCAAAATTGTTCCCACATTCTCAGTGATCTTTATAGCGATATCCCATCCTTGGCACCAATTTTCTTAGTCCACTTGTATTGCTCTAAAGAAATACCTGAGATTGGGTAATTTATAGAGAAAAGAGATTCATTTGGTTCATGGTTCTGCAGGCTGTGCAAGAAGCCTGGCTCTTCTGGTGAGAGCTTCAGGCTGCCTCTGCTCACAGTGGAAGGTGAAGGGGAGCAGGTGTGTGCAGTGATCTCGTGGTAACAGAGCAGAAGTAAGTGGGGAACAGACTCTAAATTAGCAGCTCTCCCACGGACTAAAAGACTTTGAGAACTAACTCATTATTGGGAGGATGGCACTCTGTCCTCATGGGGATTCATTCATGGGGCTTCCATGACTCCTTAAACCCCCAGTTCCAACATTTGGGAGCAAATTTCAAGAAGAGATGTGGAGGGGCAAATATTCAGACTATGTCAGGGGCATCGTGTACCAGTGTAAGAATAATTACAACAGACTGCGTTGGAAATGGGTAATGCAGTCTAAGTAACAATATAGAGAGAAACTAATTAAGGCAACTTAAAGAGAAAATGATTGTTTTTCATGTATATAAAGTTCATGTATGTTAGTATGTTCTCAACCAAACTATAAAACAGCAATCATATTTTCATTATATTACATATTGCTAGAACTGATGTAGTTGCTCAATAAATATTTATTGAACCTATGTATAAAATAAGACCTCAAGATCAAGGACTAGCAATACTTTAGAAAAAATGTTGCCTTTGAAACAAAGTTGTTTCTTCTAGTGGCTCTGACTGTGGTTTTTATGTTAATGGATAACAAAGTTAGGAGGCACTGTGCTATTACTGTACATAGCATTGCTGTGGTGATCGAAAAATGGGGTGCATAATTCTTGAGCAAAAGCTTTGTGTAATAAGATTATCTAATAGTGGTGTTTGCTTTTTATAGCTAAACATTTTGAACTATACAAGTACCTTTAACATTTGAAATTAATTCAGGGAAAATTACTGTGTTATTGCAAATCTGAAACTCTGTAGCCTTTCACTCATTAAAATGACAGATTTTGTAACTCAATGTTTGCCCTTAGAAGTTTTCTTAAAAACATAGTTATATTGAACAGAGGAGGCTGAAGATGCTTGGTTTTAGCCTCCCATATTTTCAGTGCTGACAATCAAGGCAAATACCTCTGATACACAACGGAGAGGAGCGTGACTGCCCCTCCTAATTAGCCAAGGGGACATATTTGAACCTAGCTAACAGGCCACTTTTTTCATGTAATAAAATCTTCAAGAGAGTAAAATCTCTCAGAATTTATCAATACATTTAAGGTAATCTCATTCAAAATTTTTGTAGAAATTTTAACTTAAAATTTATATGGAAATACCAAGAGCAAAAGATAACAAAGACATTGTTAAAAGAACAAAATTAGAGATGTATACCACTGGCTGGAAGTCTTACTGAAAAGCCACACCACATAAAAAGATTTCAGTGTTTCTGTAAGGATGAACAAGTTGAGAAGAGAATAGATTCTACTGATATAACATGGTAAACATTTGATTTGTGATAAAAAGTGGTGTAGCAAATCTTTGGAACAAGTAAATTCTTTAAAATGAAAAGCCTGGATCAATTGGATAAGCAAATAGATCAAAGAAGAACTAAACCTTACCCATTCTTCACGTTATATACAAAAGTTAATTGCAGGAGAATTATTAATCTAAATATGAAAAGTAACAATGTTGCACCTAGAGAACAACA
Source organism: Arctocebus calabarensis (assembly GCA_963573935.1). Classification (NCBI taxonomy): domain Eukaryota; kingdom Metazoa; phylum Chordata; class Mammalia; order Primates; family Lorisidae; genus Arctocebus; species Arctocebus calabarensis. The sequence goes on from CAUYON010112896.1 coordinate 20,381, forward strand.
TACACAAATATTTTCTTGATTTGAAGATATTCAAAGATTTCTTAAATGGGTCACACACAGTATAAAGCATACAACAATTGTGATAAACTGAACTACATTAAAATTGGGAAAATCTGTTCACCGAGAGCTACCCTCAAGCCAGTGAAAAGTCAAGCTGAATAATGGGAGATGATATTTGCAAACCACACAACTCACTCCAATCTTTCCTTCAGACTCTATAAATAACTCCTATAAAGCAATGTGACAAAAATGCAACTCAAATAGAAAAATAGGAAAATATTTGAGCAAACACTTGACAAAGCCATACGAAATGGCCAAGAAACATAAGGAAGCATTCTGTTAGGAAGTGATAATTAGAATTCAAATGAAATACCACTGAAACCCATCATAATGGCTAAAATTTAAAAATACTGACAATTGGTTTAAAAAATTAAAAAACTGACAAAAGTAGTATAAAGATGTTAAGCAATTGAAACATACTCATGGTGTGTAAGTTAGTTTGGAAAACTGGCCGAATCTAGTAAAGATGAGCATGCGTAATCTACAGTTCAGCAATTTCACTCTTAATTAAATACCCCAAGAAATAGGTACATGTGACAATCAAAAGACATATAGGAATATTCATAGTAACACATTCCCTTAGGAATGAATAAATAAATTGTGGTATAATCATACAGTGCAATGCTACTCTGCAATGAAAATGAAGTAGCTCACATATATAAAATTAGACAAAGTAAGACAAAAATTATATAATATTTCATTGGTATAAAGATCAGAACTAATCTTTGGTGTCAGATGTCAGGATATGATTAAATAATGAAAGGTTATTAGGGTTATTAGTGATCGGGAAGGGACATCAGAGGTTTTGTCAGGTGCAATTAATGTTCTATTTTTAAATGTAGTTTTCAACTGCAAGTATGTATTCATTCTGTGATAACTATGATAACTTGTCAAACTTTATGACATTTGGGGAAACTGAATGTTCATCAGTTGAAACTATGTGACCATCAGAGCTCACATGTTATTCTTATTGGCCACTTGACTCTGGGCCATAAAACTTTTGCATCTCAGTGCTCAGTAGAACATGTAATGACCATGCTCAGAGTAATTAATTTTAGAAAGGTTCCCTAAAATCTTATCAAATCAATATGACTAGATAAAAAGCTGAATGCATAGACTTTTGTGTGGCTCCTATTCCTGGGAGGTTTTGGAAGAGTAATTCACCAACATTTTTTCAGTATGTGTTGTCACAATCTTGTGGTTTAAAAATACATTTTACATTCTATCATTAACCATGAAAAACTGTTTTTGCCTTCATTTAAATGTTTTTTTTTCTTTTCACATGGAGGTGACATTTTTACTGAACGAGAAAAGGAGAAGAGAAAAGGAAGATAAATAAAAAATTACTTTTATGCTGAAAATTTTAGATATTTCAAAAAATAGAGAAAATATGATCTTTCATATTTTCTTTCATATTTTCATGATCTGATATGTTCAGGCAGTTATAATGTAATAAAATACCGTAGAGTAGATAGCTTATAAACAACAAAAATCTATTTCTCATAGTTCCAGAAGTGGCAAAGTCCAAAACCAAGGCATTGGCAGATTCAGTGTCTCTGGAGGGCCTGCTTTCTGGGTCACAGATGGCACCTTCTCACTATGTCCTCCCATGGTGGAAGCGGTGGGGCATCTCTTTAGGCCTCTTTGATAAAAGCATTAATTTCAGTCATGAAGTCAGAGCTTCCACAAAGCCCTGCCTCCTAATATCATCCTATGAATTTTTGGTGACATGAATATTCAATCCTTTGCGAATATCTCCTAAAATGATATCTAGTTGACACTATTTTAATTTCTATTTTGCTTACAGTGTATTTTCTAATTTTCCCCAATGGACATGAAACGTTTAATAAGTGATATTATCAAAAACATAAAGATCACACAGATAAATATGGATATATAGTTGTTTACTAGCCTTTGATTCAATATTGAGAAAATTTTGTCAGTACTCAAGAAGAAACCTTGTGTTTCAGTGTACCTGCTCTCTTAGTGCCTCCTAATTTTTTGATCTCCTTGACCCCTAAGAACTATATTATGTTGAGTAGGACTTAGCTAAATAAAGTGATGCAAGGGAGATAAGTTGAAGGAAGTCTATAGAAAGTTTATACAAGGCTGTCCTTGCATACTTACAAATAGGCTCCTATAGAAAAGCTACTTGCATGGAGTGCCCCTAAAATGACAGAAGAGTGTTGAGTCAGCCTGTCTTCCAGTGAGTGTTCTAACTTTCAACTGGTTTAAACACTAGTCACTTTGACATGCTGCTTTGCCTTTAAAATGAGGGGAATTTGAAGAGATTATAGCATGCAAAATAAATAATAAATCAATTTTTCCATAGGTGTATATTTGCCTTTTATAACACCCAATTTTCTGAAAAGATGGGGAAACTCTAGCCAAAAGTAATTAATTACTTTTTAAAGTATAGTTTAATATGCTAGTTTATGTTTTCTTCTAGTGTGAAACAAATATTTTAAGTATTATTCATCTGCCAATAGGAGATTATTATTATTGTTATTTCACTGAAAGTTGTACTTATGAATAAAATTCCCTAAATTTATGCTAGAAACACAATCTGAGAAAATAATATGCCAAAAACATACTGCAGCCATCAGGATTTTACACCAAATCTCCAAAACTATAAAAGAATAAATATGCCTAGTGGTTATTATAGGGGAGAAATAATCATCTTGCTACCTATAGAACTTCATATTTTTAAAAAATATACAAAGGTTTAGTTTTAAAATAATTCTTTATAATATTAATCATTGGAAAAAATCACTGTACTTATGCATTTCATATGCACCAGAGTATCCATCCATCTCCAGGGATATTTAACAAGTATGCTGCAATAAATATGAAATATAAAGTGGTTGACATCTTAAGAGAGATAATGCTTTTAATTTTGATCATATTAACCACTCAAAAGTATTCCTTGACATTGTAATTTGTTAAACCATAATGATTCAGAATTTCATGGTTTATTCCTTTAATTACCACATGTTGGATTTTTTGGGGTCTATGATTCTTTCCAATGTTGCATAAAATTTATAAAGTTTGGAAAGCACTTCTGTATTTAGCTAATTTGTCTACAAGGTAATGACAGTGGGTTTGGGATCATCTCAAATATTTTAGTGCGAACTCTGATAATCTGAAAACTTACTAAAACTCCAGTACATTTTGTTGTATGTCGGAAGGAGCACTTGATGTGGTTTGGAAGACTCAATTTTAGCCCCAGTTCAGTCACTTGACCGGTTGTCTCTGGAGGATGGGGACCCATGGAAGCATTGGTGCAAATGTTTCCCTGTGAGCTCCCATACTAGACTAAGAATAGAAAAACAATCACTAAATAACTGTGACCATAATTACTGATCTTGAGGAATAGCTATCTATCATTTTTTTAAAAGATGATGAGTTTTACTAGATAAAATGGAATAGATTTCACAAAAAGAAAGAGTCTAGTGGGATTTTAAAAAAGCCAAAGCCAATGTCAAGATGCTGATGAATGAAATAACATAAGGAAGAAATAAGAGTAGAGAAAAAAGAAAACATTATTTGAGCTATATTTTTACCCATTACATAGAACGGTAAATTTGGATTCTCTAAGGAAATAATAGCAATAAGTATCCAATATAAGATAAGCAAGTAGGCACATGTTATAAACAGGTGACTCCTTCGAACAGCACCACAGAGAAAAAAATAGGATTTCAGGGTTATTGAGTCGCTAATGTGGATATGGAAATAGATAGAACTCTAGCAATGATGGTTGTTGGCTTCTTCTGACTCACCTGGGGGCAAATGTATCCCTAGTCTCTAAAACCTTGAAAAGGAAACAGAGCAGAATAAGAACAATGATTTTGTTTTCGATCTTGTCTTCCATTTGAGATCTATTTTGGCAGTTACATCCCTGTCTAACCTAATCTCCTCTTTTTCAGTTACTTCCTTTGCTATCACCTTGCCTGTGTCCTTATAGCTTTGGTCATATTCTCTAATCACTGTATCTGATGAGACATTTACTGTCAGTCTCCCTCACAGAAATGTGAGCTCCAAAAGGGGCAGTAACACTCCTGAGACTGACATTACTTCATCCCCAGAACCTATTGCAGGTTTGTTCAATTTATACTTTTAATAATATATACTTGCACTGGGGGACAATTATTTCATAGATGATGACCAGAACACTGAAAGGGAGTCTTTAGCCAAGAGTCAAGGTGCTCTTTAGGAAATTAGTATGAACATTTTTGGCAGGCAATATACCGAATTGATCAAATCACTAAAGTGAAATTTAAAGCCCCATGAAGAACACAATCCTACTTTACACTGGGCAGCAATATACTATGCAGGACAATTCTCTGCTTTAAAATGAAGAATATAATGTGAAAATATCTCAGTAATTATTAGGGGGAAATTAAAGATGATAGACAGAACAAGACCTGTGGACGTTCATATCTTGTATATAGGCTACATATGTATTCACAATATATATGTCGTAGATATATCTATATCTTAGTACCTACAGTGTATATAATGTACTAAGCTTAGTTTTAAAATAATAAAATTTATTTTTTTATGAGTATGGTTGAGACTTGTAGCACTGTTTATGAATTGGCTATGAAAACTGGAAATAAATTGGCAGTGGAAGTTAAAAATAATTTATCTGTACCAAAAATGCAAGAACTTGTTAGGTAAATTAGGGGTAAAGGCTGATAGTGAAGCTGATGAAGAGTAATAAAATACTCAAAACACCGTCAAAAACAAAATAGAATTTGTTATGCAAAAGCAAAGACAAACTAGTGGTATTAGTTCTGCATATTGTGAGAGCAATGTAAAAACATGAGGCACTGCTTATACAGAGTAACATATTTGGTATTTCAGATGCTCTCCATCTCAAAGACTTAAAAAATAAGATAATTTATTTTCATCAAATTAAAATCTTATTATGATGCTATATTTAGTAGTATGCAGCACATTTTCTGGACAGATCTAACCATGGTATGCAACTAACAATACTAAAACTAAACATTTTATAATCATCTTATATGTATTCAAGAAGTTTGTTATCCAGCTTACAAAAAAGTAGGTAATGATCTGATATGGGTAAAAGGAATATGAAACCTGATTTTTTTCCCTAAGGGCATTTACTAAAATGGAAAAAAATGACCTTTAGTCTGAAGCATTTCAGAATTCAAGGGTTAGGAAACCAAGCCCAGAGCCTACCCTATTTGAGGTAACTAATAGAAGATTCCTACCATTAAAATGATACCCCTAAGGGCTGTGTCTATACTCTAAATGTAAATTTTACCCTTAAATTAAAATTCCATGTCTCCAACTCTGCCACTAAGTGTAGGAGGAAAAAAAAAAATCTCTGAGTTCATGAGTTGCTCCTCCCAGTGCTACCAAAATTCACAACACATGGGTGGTGCTAAAATAAAAATTATTTTGACACCTGTTAAAATGGCATAACAGGCTTTATTCAGGAATAACATGATTATAGGAATTATGGAAATGGGGTTTTATAGTAGAATAAAAAGATTGATCTCAACTTTGAGTACAACAAGGAAAAGTGAGAATTAATAGCCAAGGAGCAGAGTGTGGGGTAGAGGGAAGTGTCAACAGATGGAAAAATACTAAGAGAAAACACCAGGGTAAGAAGAGACTCAGTTAAACATATTTATCATGATTCTTGCTGAAAGCAAGCCCAAGAAATTTGGTCTGATGTTGTGAGTGAGCAGGCACTGAAGATGGAAGTTTCAGGCTCAACTGAATAAAAATAATCTTGCTAAATTTGGACTCTTCAGAACATGCCCAAGTCAGAGTCTAGGTGTGTAAGAGCTCAGAGGCTCCTGATCAGTTTCCTCAATGAGAGAATCTTTGTCAGCAGTTATAAATTGGAGGTTGCTCAGTATGATAGCAGGATTTTAGGAGGAGAGAGAAATTGGAACAATTTTCAAATTTTTGGAATATTTGAAGGGGTGATATTTGAAGAGGTCGTGGCTGAAGATCTTTCAAATCTACAGAATTAAAGTCCAATTATATCAAGCTGGAAAAATAAACATGTACTCATATCCACGTATATAATACTAAAACTGCAAAATGTCTAACACAGAGAAATAAAATGTAGATAGAGATAAAGCTACATTAGAAGTATCAATTGGTGCTGGACCTCAGTAGCAGGATGTTCTCAGTGTACTGAGAGAAGTGGCTGTCAACCTGGAATTCTACATCCAACAAAAGCGTCCTTCAACACTGTAAGTGAAATAAAACAACATTTTCAATCAAAAATTGTTTTCCTCTAGAAAATTCTCATTAAAAGATAATTTAGGGTGCAGAGTCGTAGGCCTGTAATCCTAGCACTGTGGGAGGCTGAGCCCGGTGTATTGCTTGAGCTCATGAGTTTGAGACCAGCCTGAGCAAGAGTCTCTACTAAAATAGAAAAGCTGAGGCAAGAGGATAGTTTGAGTCCAAGAGTTGAAGGTTACTGTGAGCTGTGATGATGCCATGGCATTTTACCCAGGGTGATAGCTTAAGACACTCTCTCTCAAAAAAAAAAAAAAAGAATAACAATTTAAAAATATCCTTCTGGAGTTACTGTTTATAATACAAACAACGGCTATAAAGTCTTTGGAACATATGCATAACATACCTGCAATAACTGTACAGATCAAACTATAACCTTTCTTTCTCTCTCTCTTTTTTTTTTTTTGTTGAGACAGAGCCTTAAGTTGTCACCCTGGGTAGAGTGCTGTAGCATCACAGCTCACAGCAACCTCCAACTCCGGGGCTCAAGCGATTCTTCTGCTACTGCCTTCTAAGTAGCTGGGACTACAGGCACACACCACATCACCTGGCTATTTTTTGGTTGCAGCTGTCCTTGTTGTTTGATGGGCCAGGTTGGATTCGAACCTGCCAGCTCAGGTGTATGTGGATGGTGCCTTACCCACTTGAGTCACAGGTGCAGAGCCAAAACTATAACTTTTCTTGAAAACTATTGAACAAGTAAATAAGTGAGGAGCTGCACCATTTAATGATCAGCAATTTGGAGTATTCAAAGCAAAGATATCAATTCTCCCCAAATTGATTTACATAGATTCAATGCAACTTATATCCAAACAAATATTTTTATTGAGATTTGCACATGAGTGGGACCCCTGACAAGCTGATTTTAATATCCATAATAAAGAGCTTAGAAATACTATGAAGTAAGGGTTAAAAATAGTCAGGAATAGAATTCTTGAAGGTAAACAATAAGGTAGGAGTGAGTGGGAGACTTATTCTATCAGATGTTTAAAAAAACTATAAACTTACATTAATTAAGAGATTGAGAGAATGTGTTGGCAGAAGGCTAAACATATCGACTAATGAAACATGAATACAGAAATGATTTAGAAAAAGCTGATATTGCAGATCAGCGGAAAAATGGAATTTTCAATATATGTTATCGAAACAACTAATTGGGTAGGGAAAAACAAACTACATAAAATATACAGCAATCTATTCTGGGCTATTAGAGATCTACATGTACCATAAAAAATAAGTAAGTGAAGTGATGGTTATGTTAATCAGTGTAATATACCATGTGGAATGCTTGAATCAAACTGATTGATATAAACATCACCTTGCTTACTTATTTTTTGTGGTAAGACAGTTATAATTTACTCTTAGTTATTTTGAAGTGTACCCTTGCCTTGTGCACATTAGGTGAGATACCACCTAGTACCCTCTCTCCTCCCACCAATTGCCCTCCGCTCTCCCTCTTCCGCTCCCTCTTGCTAGACTATATTTGTGTTCTATCATTTGTCTGAATGTGTGTTTATTGGTTAGTTTCATAATAGCATCGAGGAAATTGCATACTCCCCCCCCCATTCTTGAGATACTTTACTGAGAAGGATATGTTCCAATTCCATCCATGTAAACATAAAAGTTGTAAAGTCTCCATCTTTTTCAATGACTGAATTGTATTCCATGGTATACATATACCACAACTTCTTAATCCATTTATAGATTTGTGGGCATTTGGGCTGCTTCCATGACTTGGCAATTATGAATTGGTGCAAATGTCTGGTGGGAAAATGATTTTTGTTCTTCTGGGTAAATACCTAGTAATGGAATTGTGGGATCAAATGGAAGGTCAACTTTTAATTCTTTAAGGATTCTCCATACTTCTTTCCATAAAAATTGTATTAGTTTGCAATCCTACCAGCGGTGTAGGAGTGTTCCCTTCTCTCCATATCCATGCCAGCATCTGCAGTTTGGGGACTTTGTGATGTGAGCTATTTCTTACTGGGGTTTTATTATTCATATAGCCTAAGATTCACCATTTTAAGATGCATATTTAGTGATATTTTAGTACATTTGTAGAGTTGGGCAACTATCACTAATATCTACCTTCAGGGTATTTCTATCCTGGAAGAGAAACTCTGTACCCATTAAAAACTCACTTTTCCTCCTCCATTAGCCTCTTGATGATCACTAATCTATTTCTGTGTCTTTGACTGTTCTGAGCATTTCTTATAAGTAGAATCACACGCTATGTGGATTTGTAACTGACTTATTTAACATAGAGTGTTTAGGGTTCTTTTATGTTGTGGCATGATTTAATACTTCATTCTTTTGCACTGTATGTATATATGATGTTCTCCTTATCCATTTGTCACTAGATAGACATTTGGTTCACCTCCATTTTTTTTTTGCCTAATTATGAATAATCCTGCTTTGATTATGTATGTAAGGGTTTTGGTATGAGCATATATTTCATTCTGTTGGATATTCAACCAGTTTGTATAGCTGTCTCATATTGTAACTCTCTCTATACCTTTTGAGGAACTGTCAGACTATTTTCCAACGCAGTTGCACCATTTTATATTCCTACCAGCAACTCACAAGGGATTCAGTTTCTTCACATCACTATCAATACATTTTATTGAAAATATTTTTGATTATAGCTGTCCTAGTGAGTGTGAAATGATATCTTATAAATTCAGTTTGTATTTCTCTAACAATTGATTCTTTTGGCACCTTTTCATGGGAGAAATGTCAACTCAAATTCCATAACCATTTTTAAATTCGGTTATTTTTCTTTTTAATATTGAGTTGCAAGAATCACTTATATATGCTCATATAAGTTCTTTATCAGATAAATAATTTACAATATTTTGTCCCATTCTGTGGGTTTTCTTTTTACTTTATTGAGATTGAATTTTCACACAGAAAAAGGTTTTAATTTTTACAAAGTTCAACTTATGGAATTTATTTTTTTTTCTCTTTCACTTGTACTTTTTGTATACTTTGTGCTTATTATAGCATTAAAGTGAGTTTTCATTTGGGAAGTGTGAGACCGCCAACTTCATTCTTTTTCGGGATTGTTTAGGCTAGCCTGTGTTCTTACATTGCCATATGACTTTTAGGACGAGCTGACCAATTTACGCAAAAACAGCAGTTGAAATTTCGATAGGTTTGTACTGAATCAATTGATTGGTTTGGTGAGCACTGTCATCTTAAAAATGTTAAGTCTTTTGACAAGAACATGGGACGGCTTTCCATTTATTTAGTCTTTCTCTAATTTGTTTCAACATATTTTATAGTTTTCAGTTGAAAAGTCTTGAAATTATTTTATTAAATTTATTCCTTAAAATTTTGTTTTACTTTTTCTTTAATTTCCAATTAATATTAGGGTACAAACAATTAAGTTACATTGTTTGCATTTGTTAGCTAAAGAAAGTCCAAGTTGTAGTTGAACTCTTCACCCGGGGGAGTGCCTTATACCCTTATAGTTTGCCTGTTAGGTACAAACCCCCTTCCCCCACCCCCCTCCTCCCCAACTTGAATTTAATTGGATTTTTCTCTTGCTTTGACAAGCAGTTGTTCATCTACTGGTTTCATTTTAGTATTGAATACCTTGGATACTTGCAACACCTTATTAAGAAGAATGTTCTTAAGTCGATTTAGGTTAATACAGTAATGTTAAGTCTCCATCTTTTATATACCACAGTTTTTACTAATCCATTCATGTCTAGATGGGCACTTGAGTTGAGTCCACATCTTAGCAATTGTGAATTGAGCTGCAATAAACATTCTAGTGTGAATGTCCTTATGATGAAACGATTTTTGTTCCTTCTGGGTACATACCTAGTAATGGGATTGCAGGACAAAATGGAAGATCTCTTTTTAGCATTGGAGGATTCCCCATACTTCCTTCCAAAGAGGCTATATTGGGGAAAAGACTCTCTATTCAATAAATGGTTCTGGGCAAACAGGATGACCACAAGTAAAAGATTGAAGCTCAACCCATCTCTCTTACCACTTACAAAAATTGACTCACAGTGGATAAAAGAATTAAATCTAAGACACAAAACAATAAAAATCCTGGAAGAAAGGGTGGGAAATACTGTTGATGACATCCACCTGGGGAAAGATTTTCTGAAAAAGACTCCATTGGCAATCACAACAACAAAAATAGATAAATGGCACTTAATTAAGCTGAAAAGCTTTTGCACAGCAAAGGCCAAGATAGTTAGAGCAAAGAGACAGGCTTCAGAATGGGAAAAGATAGTTGCAGATAATGATTCTGACAAAGGGTTGATAACCAGAATCTACAGAGAACTCAAATTAATCAACAAAGAGGAGCAAATAATCCCATTTATCACTGGGCAAGAGATATGAACAGAACTTTCTCCGAAGAAGACAGATGAATGGCCAAAAAATGCATGAAAAAATGCTCATCATCCTTAATTATAAGAGAAATGTAAATTAAAACCATCTTGAAATATTTCCTAACCCCAGTGAGAATACCCTACGTCACAAAGTCCCAAAGCTGCAGGTGCTGGCATGGTTGTGGAGAGAGGGAAACAGTTATACTATTGGTGGGATTGCAAGCTCATACATTCCCTTTGTTAAATTTTCTTGTATTCTTTTTGATTTCATTGCAAATGGAATTGTTTTCTTAATTTTATTCTTGGATGGCTCATTGCAAGTGTATAGAAATACAGCCAGTTTTTGTATAATGATTTTCTGTCATGCAATTCTGCTGACATGGTTTATTAAATCTAATAATTACTTTTGTGGATTGCTTAGAATTTTCTGTATTCAAGAAGATGTTATGTAAGAATAGAGATAGTATATTTCTTTCTTTCCAATCTGGATGCCTTTATTTTATTTTCTTATCCAACTTCCTTGGCTAGAACCTCCAATAGAAAGTTAAATAGAAGTGGTGAAAGTGGATGCCCTTGTCCTGTTTCTGATCTTTCACTTTTTCACCCCTAAGTATGATGTTAACTGCAGGTTTTTTCATTTTTCCTTTTTTTTTCAGGTTAAGAAATTCCTAGTTTATTGAATGTTTTCTTTTTCTTTTAATTATGAAAGGGCATTATATTTTGCCAAATGCTTTTTTCCATATCTATTGAGGTAATTGGGTCTTTCTTTGTCCTTTTTTTCCCTCTTAAAATGGTATATACATTTATTGATTTTCTTACATCAAGCAATCTTGTATTCCTGGGATCAATCACACGTGATCATTGTGTATAATGATTTTTACATATTGCTACATTCAGTTTGTATTTTATTGAAGATCTTTTCTCATTCTTTTTTTTAAATAATTTTATTAAATCATAATTATGTACATTGGTGCAATCACAGGGCACGATTCATATACATTCAGAAATATTTTGATCATACTGTTACAGATATCCTTCATGGCATTTCCTTGATCACTATATAAAGACA
>CAUYON010112898.1:0-17219 GCA_963573935.1 Arctocebus calabarensis
GACTGTGTCCGTTCATTGATACATTCATTCACCTTGCCCCCGGAGGAAGGGACTGTGTCCGTTCATTGATACATTCATTCACCTTGCCCCCGGAGGAAGGGACTGTGTCCGTTCATTGATACATTCATTCACCTTGCCTCTGGAGGAAGGGACTGTATCCATTCATTGATACATTCATTCACCTTGCCTCTGGAGGAAGGGACTGTGTTCATTCCTTTCCTGGCCAAGAAACCCATACACCTATATATACTCTGAGACTAAAAGCCTAAAGAGGGAGACAAGGAAAGACCGGGAGAGAAACAGAGAGAGCTTTTCTCTCCCCACTTGAGTTCTCTCTCTCTCTACCAGGAGCTTTAGTGTTTTCTGTAAATAAATTCTGTCTTACTACTGGAAAAAAAAAAGAAAGAAAGAAACTTCACACTACCACAAAACAAAACAAGATGAAAACCAAGCAAACCAAAACCCAACTTGGGTTTTGATGATCCGTGTTTTGACTAATACGTACCCTAGGAGTGCTCCCTGCAATGGAAGCCTCAACATCTGGGCTTCTAGGGTAAATGTTGCAACAAGTTAAGGGGTTGGGAAGTGGGAATTAAGGGGAGTCTGGAGAAAGCAGTCAGGCCTGGACACTCTCACAGATGGCGGAGGAGTCTCCCATCTGTGGTCTGCACAGGAGCCACAGGCTTCTCTCATTGCAATCTTGAAGCTTGGAAAACAAAAAAGGGTGGTATCTTGATCAATGAAACCAGGAAACTGGAGGTGCCTTTGTATTGCCTATTTCAGACATGAGTATTTAAAAGACTATTTTAAAAACTAAAATTTAAAAACACATTAGCAACCATGTTTTACTGTCAGCCAGGCTGGAGTACAATGGCAGCCTCACAGCTCATCACAGCCTCAAACTCCTGGGCTCAAGTAATCCTCCTGTCTCAGCCTCCCAAGTAGATGTGTTTACAGGTGTGAGCCACCATGCTAGGCTCCTGCAAGAATCTTAAGTTTAAAAATTTTTCTACATATTACAATATCAGAAATTCCCAAGTATTGATAAATATCACAGACTTGTTGGTTTAGGCTTTAAGAGAGAATATATTCCATATATTTTAGGGCAAAGGGTATTAGAATATATAAAATACTTTAGGATCTTAAGAAATGCTAATTTTAAATGGAATGGTCTTTGACATTTTATTTATAGGAAAATGTCATTCTATGTCAGTATTTAATAATTTGAAGGATCAGATTCCATCCTTAGCAATTGATACACAAAGTAATGGGAATTAGTATTTTTGTCACAATGGGGTTATCATGAAATTTTTAGTTCTGAAATTTACCATGCCACTACAAGCTTAGTTAGCATTAGCCTCTGAACATTTTTTGTCACACGTATAATACGTGAGTTCACATGGCCTATGATGATGCCCACAAGAGAAAAGTTTAAAATGAAAAATAAAATTCATACAAAACACAAGGAAACTTGTGCATTGAAGAATCCCATAATCAACTTATTTTCTTATTATTTTTTATAAACTTGATATGAAAAAAATCCCATGGAATAAAACACGTTCTACTACATTTGAGTTCAACAGAGTTCTCTTCTGATCTGAGCATAGTTGTGGATATAGGGAAGGGAGAATGTGAGAGAATGTGACCAGCACTCACTGGTTAAATATGATTCAGCTTTCAGGGAGGAAAAAAGGCTGACAAACCTAAATTTAGCTGAATATACTTGTACTTGTAGAGAGGACTTGAAAAATAACTTGTGGGATGACAGCCATGCCCAATTTTATCCTAATTTTCTGTAGCTGTGAATGATTGAATGTGTGCTGAACTATTAGTGGGAAGTTGATGTAATATGTCCTCTGCCACGTTACTGATATTGTTTTCCTGTATTATGCAACGGCTTTTAGATCACCATCTGGGTGATTTAGATGGGGGGAAAAAAAAGAAAAGAAAAGAAAAGAAAAAACCAGTCAGGCCTAATGTTTATACACAACCTTAGAGCTAAAATACCCTTAGAAAAATGAGTCTATTTTTAAAAATATGCACTAAGGAAAAATGTAGGTGAAGACTACATTTTATAGAAAATGGAGCAAACTCATACGTATCGTGAGAAAGCAGAATTTTAAGCAGTCTGAAAAGTTTCGTATATGAACTTGACTTCAAATACAACCTGCTCTATTCAACAGGAAGATGGAGTGATGTTTCAAATGTAAGAGTTTGATCATTCCTGACAGATTTGGGCCAGGTGTGAAATTAGAATATTTACGCTCTCGGGGACTCTTCCCAATTGTTCAAAAGTCACCCTCCCTCCTGGTGTAAAAGGAGCTCCTTTCCATTTAATTTGCCTGAAATAGCTTAAGTAAGCAGTTTACAATTTTCTCCTCTGGAATGTAATGAAGATTTATTCATTTTACCTTCTTCCTAATTTGCTCACTTGCGAGCAAAAAGAAAACGGGACCTGGCTCTCACCTGGAGAAAAGAACCATCCGTGTGACAGCGGCAGGTGCAAAAACTTTCTCTGTGCTGACAGCTCGAAAACTGTTATGTTTCCACAGGGAAGAGAGGATATTGCAAGGGGGACATCTCCCCAGTTCTCTAAAATAATAGACAATTCAAAGGAAAAATGCAATCTATTATTCTTATTAAAAAAAAAAATTCTAGTTTAGCCTGGAGGAAAAACAGTAAGAACTTTTATGTTTTCTGTCTTTTATGTAGCTATGTATATTATGGAGGCATCAACATTCCCAGCAGTGTCATTTCAGGTCAAGGAGTTATTTATAGGACTTACATTTGGTCCCTGGATCAAAGATGAAGGTTACTTTTGTGTTTTTGATAAATTGAAAACTTTGGATATGTTTCTAAGGCCCGGATATACCCAGGTACGCCTAAAGAAAGGACTTCTATAGGTAGGAATTTGGTTCAAAATGTGTCCATATTCTCTAGAATTCTGATAAGCAGTGAAAAAACTGCTGGATACCTTTTTGAATGCATGATTTAAAGAAAATGCTGGCTCAGTGCCTGTAGCCCAGCAGCTAGGGCGCCAGCCACATACACCGGAGCTGCCAGGTTCGAAACCAGCCTGGGCCTGCCAAACAACAGTGACAACTACAACCCCAAAATAGCCGGGTGATGTGGCGGGTGCCTGTATTCCTAGCTACTTGGGAGGCTGAGGCAAGAGAATCGCTTATGCCCAAGAGTTTGAGGTTGCTGTGTGCTGTGACACCACAGCACTCTACCGAGGATGACATAGTGAGACTGTCTCAAAAAAAAAAAAAGAAAGAAAGAAAATGCTAGTTATGATTACCCACCAAACTATCACTTATAACTGCCGATGGAACACCCCTGGGTAAAGGTTCACTGTGCTGGGTGCGGTTGGCAGCTGTAGTTTATGTAGGAATCAAATTCACAGCTCCACGAGTTGGCATCTAATTCTACAATCAGAGTCCCAAATCCCGTCCGGATGTATTTAGGAAGAAATCACTGAGCCTATAGTAGGTTGTCATGCACTTTCTATGAGCTGAAGCTTTATTCTCCCTCAATTTTTTACTTGTTTGAGCATAAAAATGGAAAACCTGACAGTTACTGACTTTTTAATTTTTTTTTAGAGATTATCTAGTCTGTAAAAGGCTAACTGTATTAAAAAAAGATCAAACCCAGCTTTCCCACGCACATACCTCCAGGTAAAGATAGATGGCTATTTAATTCTGTACCTGAGAGTGGCTCTGTCCAACGGCATCCAAGGAAGTTTTGAGTAAATACGATCTTACCCCATGCGAATTATTTCCTCAGGTGCAGAGAAGAGAAATAAATAAAGGCTTATTTTTGCCCAGGAAGAAAAAGTAAACACTTTTGTATTTTCTTTAACACCTATTGAAGATAAGCTTTTCTTTTGCTTATTATGAACACGGGGACTTGGAGTATTTTTCCTCTGCTTTAGTCCTTGTCCTGTGCGAAGCGGCCAGCCTGTGTGATGAACAAGAGCACCAGAATACAAGTATTTATCAAACTAGTTCTAAGTGGCTTACGAAAAAGTGTTCAACGAAGTAATTTTGAGCTTTTGTAATGAGTTTGGTGTAATTGGTTAGCCCAGTTTCTGGCTAGTAGCAATGGTTACAACAATTACCGGTAGCATTTATTCTTAGTTCTACCCCCTACGCCAGGTAAAAATACACAGATAAGGCGATTAGGTTCATGAACTCACCCTAGAAAACGTGCTACACACCTCATTGCTGAATGTCACTGTGGTCACCTTTAAGGTACTCCCCTTGGGAAGTTATGGCACCTTGTCACCACCCTTCAAAGCAATCTTAGAATTCTTCCTGGAATGACCAACAATGGTCATTGTTTAGCACACAAAAACATGCAACGGCAATAATCAGTGCCACTCGGCAAAATGACACAACACAGGGACTCTGACGCAGCTGTGAGACATGGATAGACCAAAGCAATGACCCCTTAGTCAGTTTTCTGTACAGTCTTGCCAGTGCAAGCACATGGTGGCAAGTTCGTGAACTTGGTTGTCAGCTCTTCGTACGATGACAGGTCTGATGGTCAGCCCAGAAGCAGAGCTCCAAAATTGCTTTGAAGTGAGGACTCGGCGATGGCATTGTGCAGAGCTTCCCCAGGCGAGGACCTTCAAGGTGGCCATAGAGATATTCAGCAGAGAGGTACGTAGCACTTTTTGTAGGCTGAGTTCACGAACTCAATTGTCTAACCCCATCTCTACATCAATTCCACTTTGTTACAAACCTACACTCAGAACAGTGGACCAAAAGCACCTGTGAAAATAGAGAGAAATAAACTTGAAAGGGGCAGTCGTAGGCCAGAAACAAGGCAAGGCATTGATCATGTGGCCCTAATGTTACTATCCATTTCCAGGCCTGGATCTCACATCCCTATTTAATAGGAAGCTGAAATGAAAACTTTTTCCAGAATGTCTTCTAAGACTGTGGCTGTGCAGCAATAGAATACACAGTCTAAACCCAAGACTCTGGGGCAGTTTACCTTTCTCTGAAGGTGATGGGGCTTTCGGAGCCACCTGGGGCAAGTCACATAAGCCCTGGGTGCCTCAGTTTGCTCAGGCAGACAGGGAAGATGATGAATAGACTTATCACGTGAAGCTTCTTCTTCTTCTTCTTTTTTTTTTTTTTTTGCAGTTTTTGGCCGGGGCTGGGTTTGAACCCGCCACCTCCGGCATATGGGGCTGGAGCCCTACTCCTTTGAGCCACAGGCACCGCCCATCACGTGAAGCTTCTATGGGACGAATTCAGCTAGTGAAAGTAACCACCTGCAACAGTGTCTAGAACATGCCATGTGCTCAATAAATACACAACTTAGTGTGTTAAACTATTTTAAATTACACACAAACTTTATGTCCCCCCTGTATTAGCTAATGTTTGGCAATAGCCATTGACTTTGATATTTTAAGTATCAAGGGTCTGAAGACTACCCCATACTGCATCTTATGTTATTTCCCATATGCATGACAATACATGCTCACAAGCGGTACCCCACACATCTGTAGGTGGGTCATATGGTTGAGGCTATCGTTCTCTGCTCTGTAAGGCCAACTTTTACATGGCTCACCATGCATGGGTCATGGGTGAACCAGTCAGAATTTCGATTCTTGGTTCTTTGCTCTTTTCACTATAACATTCTGCCTTAGGACTCACTTCACTGATTGACAATTTGGATGATACAGGCAACCAATCTAGATAAGACTGGCCTAATTCGTTAGTTAAATAAAAGACTCGATTTATGCCTTCAAGAGAATTGGGTTTCATTTTACTTAAACATAGGAATATATTCTTCACTGAGAGATGAAAATGTAATGAGGAAGAATGATCTGGTGGGCTTATCAAGTGCCTGTGACTGTTAATGTCAAAGAGTTTGTCAAACCATTGAAACCCACAGATTTTTAGCCTGGGAGATAAGACTGAACAATTTTAGTAATTTTCTCATGGAACTTGATGTTAATCTTTTCACATTCTGTATGAAGTACATTTACTTCACATGCAGACTAAGTCTTAAATTTATTGTATTCAACTTAATGATGAAGAAGTAATTCTATAATTATATGATTAAGACAGCATGCAATGAAATTTCAGAGATTCCTCATTCACTCACCTACATGAATATTTAGTAAGTGACCTCTAAGTACCAAGTATTTTGAGGACACATGGGGCTGGGGGTGGAGGGGATAAGATAGATATCTTTTCTGCCTTCACGAAGGTGCCATTTTGGTTAAGGAGACAGAGAATAAAATATCAGCAAATAAGTGTTGTAAGTTCAGGTTATATGAAGTGTCATGAAGAAAACAGAGTGAATTAAAAGGATTTGGAGGGATGGCTAGTGGAGTAGAGGAAGAAGGAGGGTGATCTGTGCGTGGAAAAGTAAGGGAAGCCTGTGAGCAGATAAGATTGTAGCATAAACCTGAATGAGGAGAAGAAAGAACTGGACAAGGAGACTTCCAGGCAATGGAAGCAAATGTAAATCTCCTGTTGGAGAGATACAGTTGGATGCCAGGATAGCATGGGTGGGGTGAGCAGAAGCTACAATGACTAGACTTGTAGGGGTGTCCAACCTTTTTTTTTCTACCATGCATTGGGAGAAGAAGTGTTATTTTGAGCCACATGTTAAATACCCAAATACTAATGAAAGCTGATAAGCAGAAAAAAGGTCTATGCATTATTTTTGTGATATCCACCACCACAGATAAGCAGAACAGTCCTCAAATAATCTGCATGTGGCCTATGGGCCCCAGGTTGGACACCCTTGGAAAGGGAAGTATGGACAGGTGACAGGAGAAAGAGCCTGTAAGCTTCTGCTGTCCTTGGTCAGGAGTTTAGAATGTATCTGATCTAAGCTGTGTAGAGGCTGGAATTTGCAAAAATAATTCTGCAGTGGGTGGAGTATAAGGGATTGAGAAGGGGAGAAGAGGGGACAGTTACAATACAGTTGACAAAACCCAGTTGAGAGATGGAAACACGGGACCAATGACACTTGCACACACAGGCATCTGCCACATAAGGATGTTTCATTCAACAACAACAGCAAACGCAGCGGTGGTGCTGGAATATTATAAGGCAGCTGAAAAATTCCTGTCTCCTGGTGACATCTTGACAATCCCAACCAAGTGTAGGTTTAGGCTCTAGTGTGTCTTTGTTTTTAAAAAAATGATGAAAGAGTAAAAAAAAAAATTAAATAAATAATTTATAGAATAAAAGTAGAAACAAGTAAAATATTTTTGTATCGCTGTATAATGTTGTTATGTTGTGTTACTATAAAAGAGCCAAAAAATTAAAAAAAAGAAAACTTAAAAGAGTGTGTAACGTAAAAAAGCTACAGAAAGGTAAGGCTAAGGAAAGTACGTTTAATAAACTTTGTGTAGCCCGAGTGTACAGTGTTTATAAAGTCGACGGCAGTGGACAGCACTGTCCTCGGCCTTCACATCCACTCACCATTCACTCACTGACTCGCCCACAGCAACTTCCAGTATTGCAAGCTCCACCCACGAGACGTGCCCTAGGCAGGTGTTTGTATTTTTGTTCTCTTCCATATCATATTTTACTATACCTTTTCTACATTTAGATATGTTTAGATATATACTTATCATTGTGTTACAATTGCCTGTAGTGTTCAGTACAGTAACACACTATACAGGGGCAACAAGCTATGCGATGTAGCCTAGGTGGGGTGCAGGCTGTTCCACCCAAGTTTGGGTAAGCGCACTCTCTGATGGTTGCACCCTAAACAAAATCACCCCGTGATGCATTTTTCAGAATGTACTCCTTCATTGAGTGATGCATGGCTGTGTGTATAATATACTCTACGTGTGTGTATGTGTGTGTGTATACAGATACACACACACATACAAGGGAACCCAAAGGACTGTTATGAACTGGTTAACACACATAGGTGGTCAACACAAACAACTAGGCCTACTGTACTGATCTGTAGTGCATGTCTGGCCTGTGAAAATTAGGTCAATTTTTGGGAGGTGGTCAACTATGGGGGTGCCACATACATTTATTTTATTTTTATCTTCATTATTTATTTATTTATTTATTTTTTGAGACAAAGTCTCACTATGTCACCCTAGGTAGAGTGCTGTGGCATCACAGCTCACAGCAACCTCAAACTCTTGGGCTCAAGCAATTCTCTTGCCTCAGCCTCCCAAGTAGCGGGGACTATAGGGGCCCACCACAACACCAGGGTAAATTTTTGGTTGCAGCTGTCACTGTTGTTAGCAGGCTTGGGCTGGACTCGAACTTGCCCCCCTCAGTGTATGTGGCTGGGGGGGTCATTTATTTTCATTTTTTTGAGATGACATCATCACATCTCACAGCAACTTGAGACTCCTGGGTTCAAGTGGTCCTCTTGCCTCAGCTGGGACTACAGGCATGTGCCACCATGCCTGCCAGTTTTTCTATTTTTAGTAGAGGTGAGGTCTTGATTTTGCTCAGGCTGGTCTTGAACTCCTGAGCTTGAGCAATTCACTGTCTTGTCCTCCCAGCGTGCTAGGATTATAGGTGTGAGCCACTGCGCCCAGCTCATACAAATATTTTAGATAAAGAAGAGTGTGTGGGTGTGTGTATATTGAGACAGAGCCTGAGTTAGAGAGATGGGATGAGGGGATATTATTTTAAGACATTGGCTCATGTATGAATGTGGTGGCTGGTGAATCCAAAACTTGTAGAACAAGCCAGCAGGCTAGAAATTCAGGGAAGAGTGGGTGTTGCAGTCTTGGATCTAAATTTCACAGGGCTGGATAGGCTGGCTGCAATATTTAGTCAGGGGAACTAATTACAGTCTTGAGACAGAATTTCATACTCTGTGGAACTCAGCCTTTTTTCTTCAGACCTTCAAATGATTGCATGAGGGGCTCATGTCACAGAGGCTGGACTGCTTTATTCTCAGTCAACCAATTTAAATGTTAATGACATTGAAGAAATAATTTCACAGCAGTTGTTTCGCATTAATGTTAACCAAACCACTGGGTACTATAACCTGGCCAAGTGTCTAGGACTGAACTTACAGCAGTACAAGTGTTGGGACATTATTAGTTTCTAGATATATTTTCTAGGTAGGGACAACAGGACATCTAAGTTCTCTACACCAAATGGCCAGGTAATTATACCCCCTCTTCCCCAATAGGAATTGTAGGAAGGATTCTCTGGAGGGAATGAAATAAAGAGGCTCTTAACTCAAGAATGACAGACTCAAGGGAAAGGAGTGGGGTGGATTGGAAATGGGGATTTAGTGAAAAACAACATATGGAAAGGCTGGAGACCCTTAGTCATGGCTCTCCCCAGACTGAAAGCTAGTCAGCCAATCTATACATCCTAGGGAGATTCAACAATTTTCTCTAAATACAATGAATTGTTTCATGTAGCTGAGCCTGACCCATTCACATGGTCCAGCAACCCATCACTTGTTCCCCCAAACTCGCTGTGCACACTGAGCTTCCAATCAGCTCTTCTGAGACCCATTCCAAAGTCTGAAGTCTTATGTAAAAGAGAATCCCACAAGGAATAGGAAATAACCTCTGCCTTCAACTGGGTTCGACTATGTCAACCAACAGAAACCAATTTCAAACGCATCCTCCATCACAAAAATGATAAAGGATAGAATATACAAAATAAACTATAGTAAAACTTAAAAGGGATGAAGTATGTGAAACATATGTCTCAGTCACTGGGAAAAATGGTAATATAGGATTGTGATTCACAAGAGAAAATCAACAAAGGAGAAAAAGCATCACAATTGCCCCAGATTTCATCGTGAGGCATTTTCTGAGTGATAGAATGTGCACATACACACACACACACACACACACGTTGCTGCCACCCAGCCCCCCTGATCGATGATGCAGAAGTAGCACCGCAGAAGGAATGATTGATGGCTGAGGCTAGCTCAGGCCTTATAGCAAATTTATTTCTTCCACCAAGGCCTATATAGGCACATAACATAATCAGCAAACACATGACTTAATCTTATGACTTAATCGATGAACATATGACTTTAACTTGGCCCCAGGCCTTTTACTGACTGGTACTTCCAAGCTTATGGATAAATGGGACTAACTGATAACCTCTTAACACTATGTAAAACTATCCTTATGGGGTAAGGTTTAACTGGCTTAACTGATAACTACTTTTCAAAAGTTATTCTTATGCTAAATAATCACAAAACAAGATTTTGGGGAAATAAGCAGTTTAAATGCTTAAACCTTTAACCGCCCATTTGTAGGCAGTTAATTGTCTTAAGGGAGTAGCCCGGAAAATCCTACCAGGATTTTTTCCTTTTTAACTTATAAAAGACTTTAAACTTGCCTTCACAAAATGGGAGACTGATTGACTTTACAAGGGTACAGATGACTGTGCCCGCCCTACACATGCAAACACGCACACACGCAATAGGGCGAACGAATCAAGCACCATGTTCTGCTGAGCCCAGGAGATGGAGCTGAGAGTTCAAGGCTACCTAAATGGCACAGCCTGTCTTCCTCTCTGTATCTAGAGGCTGAGTCCCCTTCTGTGAGTTAGCTTGTCTGTGTCCCCAGAATCTTTTCTTATTCTCCGTCTTTCTCTTGTTTTCTCTCTTTTTTTCTCTCTCTCTCATAAAATTGGTCACAATTTTCTTATGGACTACCTAATAAATTAGCAAAATTATCAGTAATTTCCTATCTATAATAAATATCACTATTATCAATAATCAACAAAACAAACAGAAAATGGCAAAAACTTCAGGTTTCAAAATTTCTCATTGATTAAAAAAACAGAGGAAGAAAATAACCTAGATTGCCCTTATGTTGCCAGATAAGACTTGGAAGATTTATACTTGGTAGGAGAAATTTGCCATAAAAGAAAATGTATAATAGCAGGAACTAATGTTAAAAGTTGACATTGACCCCCCCCCCCAAAATCAAATAAGGACCAAACCTTACTGGGAAATTTTACAGGGAAAAATATTGAAACTGATATAAATAATTTTAGTACATTAATAAGAACAACATTTTATATGAGAAATTTGTATCAATTAATTTTAAAAATGGCTTAATGGAGCTTGCTTCCAGAAAATGACCTGTCCCCAGAGAATAACTGTACTTTTATATCTACCAAAAGAAGGTAGTAACCCTGATCATAACTAATTACCGATAATATATGTAATTTTGGAATGTGGGGGGTGAAGTATTGGGAAATTCTTTGGTAAGGACTTGACGATGGACAATGTTGTTATCCCCTTAATGATAATTCAGATGTTCATTTGGAATAAAAGGTATTTTCCCTGAAAAGCAAATATTTACTTAAATTTATAATTATATTTATCTAAGTTGAATTTTTATCTTTTCTCCTGCATTATTTATTTATATTTATTTGTGTATGTATTTGTTTGTTTTGAGACAGTGTCTCAATCTTTTGCTGGGTAGAGTGCTATGGCATCATAGCTCACAGTAACCTCAAATTCTTGGGCTGAAGAGTCCTCTTGTTTCAGCCTCTCGAGTAGCTGGAATTACAGGCACCCACCACAATGCTCAGCTCATTTTTTCTGTGTGTGTGTTATTTTTAGTAGAGACAGGGTCTTATTCTTGCTAAGGCTGGTTTCCAACTCTTGAGCTAAAGCTATCCACCTGCCTCAGCCTTCCAGAGTATTAGGATCAGAGGCATGAGCCACCACCCCTGGTCATCTCCTGCATTATTTAATTAAGTGGTTGGGTAATATGTGGTTAAAATAGTTTACAAAAAGAGACAATATATTATTACATAATCTATATTTTGTTTTCTTTGGAAGTATATGAAAAAAATTGTCAGCTGTGAGAAAACTTTCCACCTAACAAATGATATTTGTTGTATCATCATGGTTGAATGATCTCTGCAAAGAAGATAGACTTCAGGTAATCTAGACATGAGAGATGGCTGAAGATCTTGTAAGTTAACAGGCCAAACTTTTAAGTAATATAATAAAAGTGGTTTTCAAAGTTTAAAAGTATAAAAAGAAACCATAGTTTATAAGAACTGAAGGGATAATTTCCTAGGAACAATACACAAGACAAGTTTAGACAGTCTTATTTTAACCTTAGAAAGAATAATAAGAAATGATATCTCTTTAAGGTGGCGAATCTATGTCTCATTTCAAATTAGCTCTCTAAACAGATAACCATTTGAGATGTTGAGATGTATCCCACTATACAAAGTGATTTTTAACAAAAAATTAAAATTGATTTCCTATATTTTCTTCTTACAAATAAAATGATGCAATCCATACAGCTATTATTACTGCAAATAAAAATTATAGTGCTGATCTGGGAAATGGAATCTATTTACTTCACTCTAATTAGTCAAATGTTGTACTATCAAAGCAGGCTAGGAGATTCAGTCACAAATTGTTTAATGACTTGATAATTTGACCTCCTTGTGAAAAAGTATTTTTATGAATGTTTTCTTTGCTGTTTGTAATCTCCCACAGACTTCTAATTGATACTTTTAACTGACGTTACTTCTTCAGAAGTTATGATATGACAATCTGAAATACCTTTGCTTGCTGAAATTCTACTGACTTTTAATCTGTAACACACACACTTTTCAATTTTATAAAGGAAGAAATTGGTAAAGTCAGTAAAGTATTTCTGAAGAGTTTCACTTGCCCCTGGTAAAATGGTTTCTTCTGCAATGTTGTGCAGTTGATTTGGCAACAAAAATTTCCTTTTCTTTTATTTTTTTTGCAGAATGAAAATAATCTTGCGATAGTTGTGAAGCTGGTGTTTTATGATGCAATAAACAGAATATGTGTTATTAGGCTACAGTCTCCTTAGTACCATATTGTCTTTCATGAAATTGCTATACTATCTTAAAATTTTAGCATAGAAATAACATCCTCAATAGTAATAATTGAGCTTTTAATATGGGTATTCTCAGGCATTTTGCTAAGTGCTTTCCATTCATTATTTGTTTTATACTCATCTGGCTTTACAGATAAGACAGATTCAGAGAATTTATACAACTTTTGCAGACCCACGTGGAAGCAAGTGGTGGAGCCAGGATTAGATCTTTCTGATGTTCGTTGCTCAGTTCCTAGGTATTATAATTCTATATCCTCTTTTTGGATCCATCATTCTATATCCTCTTTCTTATCCATCATTCCTACTTGACTGTAAGGATTATAAATAAAGGACTCTACAATATGACAATCTTTGTAGTCATTCTATCAGGATTTCACAAATCATTATGCAATTTACTACTACCTCAATGCATGAAACACATTAGACAAGTGTGATCCGTGTGCTATTTACATAGTATAACCCTACATGATTGAAATTATTAAGGAAGAGATAAGTAATTTTTGTATAATAAATAATTATATGCCAAAAAGCAAAACAATGAATATGAATTAAGAAATAGTTCGGAAACAACGCAATACATTTCTTTCATAATTTAATTAAAAAGTGAAAAATCGCCAAGTGCAGAACCTGATTATTCTAGTTTAAATATGTTGGGAACATTCAGTTGATGTACTAATAAATACTTATTGCACACCCACAGGGACAAAATTTAGTATTAGGATTTTGGGAATATTATTATCCTGTATTTAAATATTTTAAAAATATAATTAAGGAAACACACAATTGACAGAATCGCAGTGTATAAAAAAATGATTCTAAAAGTGAGTAGGAGGGAAGGTGTTAGAAAGAGATGCTCACGAAGCCTCTGTGTCATTAACTAGGAGAAATGGAGGGTTGTGGTGTGAAGGAAAATAATGGAGTGATGTTTCAGGTAACCTCATTCCGATGATCAAATACCATTTCACTTGTGGTAATTTCCTTGATGAGCGATTGCTAATCAAGCTTGCTCATCTCATTGAGTACTCCCTTTTCTGTACTTTTATATAAATGAGGCTATGTCTCTGTTAGCTCATGTCTTGTTTTACTACTTAATTTGCAAGGTCATTCTTCCCTAGGATGAGTTTCTCCATGAAAAAGGCTGAGTTTTCCTACTCTTAGTGAGCTTGGCATTCACCACAATGTTGGCATATTGTTGGTGCTCAATAATGAATAAACAATGAATGAATCAATCACTCCATAAGGAATTACAAAGAATTTAGGTTGGCAGGATTTTACATCCTTTCAGCTCCCTATTTCTTTCCAGGCCTGTTCCCTCTACATCCCCCTAACCATGTGTATTTCACATTTAAATTCTCAATGGCCTGTGTAAGGCTACTGAAAAGCTAGAATCAAGGGAATCCCAACTGTTTTTTTCCCTGCCACACATTGGAAGAAGAAGAGTTGCCTTGGGGCCGCACATTAAACACACCATTAGCCTTCTTTTTATAATGTCTGACATAAACAAATAAGTCCTCACAAAATCAGAATATGGTCCAAGGGCTACATGTTGGACACCCCAAATGATGATTACAAATATACCAGTGGCTCTTTTCTTATATAAATTGTGGATTTCTCCATGAAAAAGGGAAAAAATACCCAAATAAAAATTTTAGCATCTTTGTTCTTTCCCTATATTCTACGCAGTAGAGGTGGTGAAATAGTTTGAGCAACTTTACTTTCATTCAGTGTTTGCAAAGTACTTGCTATGCACCCATTGTTATGTTTGACATCATGAACACTACGTTGAAAACTGAAGCCTCTCAGCTCAACCTAATTGTCTACTGGGGGGTAGAGAATTATAGCAAAGTTAGGTAATCATGATGTGAGAAATGTGTACAGAGAGCTATAAAAGAACGATGGGATGTCACCTAATGTAGCTGCAGGGTTCAGAGAAGTGACCTCAGAATTGTACTGTTTTTTTTTTTGTTTGTTTTGTTTTATTCAGCTGTGCTTGAGAAACCAGTTAAAAGCACATGGAAGGTAGTTGGGATTGGTCTGTAGTGGGAATGTTTTTTCGGGGCTAGTTTTTATATGAAGGGAGCAGAAAACAAGGGAAATCGAGACTTTGGGAAGGGTGTAGTTGAGGTAGTGAATGGAAGGATTTAGGAAGGAAGTAAAGATACAGGGGAAATAAATAAAAGGGAATTGACAATTCAAGAAATTATAAGTCTACAAGGATTAGGACGGGTGGAGCAAGATGGCAAACTAGAAACATCTCCTTGCTGGCTACTTGTGGTTAAACAGGAGAAACTGGATGTCAGCCACCTCTGTCTGGGGCAATACATCAGTGTTTTCTGGGGGCACAGTGAAGCAACAGGAGACATCAGCAGCCAACAAGGAGGTCTGGAGCTGAGGAAAACTGATGAGGAAGGCAGTTTCTTGGTAAAGGCAGAGGTGCTGGCTCTCCCACAGAGGTCTGGGACAAGTAAGGGCTGTCCTACAGTGAGTAGACGCAAAGAGTGTCTTGCAGCTGGGATTGAATGGTAGGTGGGGTGGTTCCCCCATCAGTTTGGAAGCTGGTGGGATTCTGTCATTGTGGGAAGACTATGAGACAGGAGGAACAGTCTCTGAGGTCCTAGTGCATGGCTGGCTCTGGTACACCTGCTAAGTTCAAGCAGCCTCCCTTGGGGTGAGCTGAGTGGCCCTAGCACCCCTCTGGGAGGCTTTGTCAGGGGAAATTATCTGATGGGCCTCCTGGGAAGTCTGGTGAGAGCTTTGAGACCTCATTGCAGTGGGGACTGAATGCTGACAAAGTGAACAGGTCCAGATTGAGGGCAAAGAAGTCAGGAAAACAAGATTTAGTCTCCTATGTAACTATAGTGTGGCTTCTGACCCTTCTCATACACAGTGAACCCAGCATGTGTTCTCTGTCTCCATACAGTGCTACCTGGTGTCCAGGAAATATATAGAAATAGACACACACACACACACACACAACACTGCTGCGTTTTTCATATTTTCCTTATGCTGTTTCCTTTTCTTTTCTTTTTTCTCTTTTGATATTGTTGTTTTTTGTTTAGTTTTTTGTTTGGTTTTACTTTTATTTTTTCATTTTTACTTTACTCAGTAACAAGGGCTCTTTCATTTTTGTTATGGTTTTTTAGTTCCATTTATTTTTTCTTTCTTTTTTATTTCTCTCCTTTTAATCTCTTTTGGTAGATTTTTTTCTACTTTTCCTTATTTCCACATGAATTTCTCATATACCAGCTAAGATACCCCCCTTTCTCCTTCTTCGTCTTATACAATTATATTTTTATGTTTTAAAATCTATTAGTTTGATTTTTTTTTCATTATTTTTCACTTCTTTGAAGGCTGGGGGGCCAGGGCATTGGTCTGGCAGGAGGGAGGGGTCACAGCATTGGTATAGCTCAAGTAGGCCATGAGCTCAGGGTCTTGGGTATCCTTCTAACTTTGGCCTTTGGAAAGAAGGTATTGGTAGGTTTCTACTGTGACATACTGCTTATTTATTTCTCTGTTTGGCAGAGGTGGAGCCTTGCTTTTGTCCAGGCTAGTATGGAGCTCTTCACTTTGAGGGCCAACCTGGCCCCTGAAAGTTCTAGAGCTATGGGTGTGGTTAAAGCACCTTGCCAAATACCACCATTTCTCCTGTTGCTCTCTTTCTCTCTTACTATCCTTTTTCTCTTCTTTACTTCAATTCTTTCCTTCTACTGTCCCTTCTTTCTTACTTTTTTTCCCTCTTTATCTTTTTCTTTTCTTTCTCCTTCCTGTCTCTCTACCCTTACTATACTTTTTGCTTTATATAAAAAGGTCATGTCAACACCTAAACTCTGAGACAAAGTAATTTAAAGTGAAGGAGGTAAAAAAGAAAATAAAGTGAGGGAGAAAAAAATTAGAAAAGTAAGTAAGTGAACAAAAGGAAAATACTCAAGAGGAGAAACCAACAGGAGAATTCTGGAGAAATGAAAAATTGGAATGAAAAAACCTAGTTCCATAATGGTGCAAAGGATAAAAACTAAACACTGAACCTTCATAATAATAAAGCAATCCCCACAAAGGATCATGAGGTGGCTACTGCAGAGGATTGCAGCTGTAAGAATTAATGGAAATGACAGAAAGGGAATTTAAAATATGGATGGCAAAAACAATAAAAGGGAACTGTTGGGAAAGTGGAAAAATAGAACCAAGAAATGAATGAAAAATATAAAGAATATAGAAGGGATATGGTGGAGCTTAAGGATTCAAAGGAGTCAACTGGGGAACTTAGATATGTAGTAGAAAGTATCAATAACAGATTAGACCATGCAGAAGAAAGACTTTCAAAGCTAGAGGATAAACCCAAGCAATTAAAGAAGAAGGAAAGAAGAGAGGGAAAGAAGAATAT
>CAUYON010112899.1:0-37347 GCA_963573935.1 Arctocebus calabarensis
AAAAAAAAAAAAAAAGAAAGAAAGAAAAAAAAAGAAAATTCTACAAGCAGCTAGACATAAAGCACAATTGATCTACAAGGGGAAACCAACCAGGATAACAGCAAACTCCTTAGTGGAAACCTTCCAGACCAGAAAGGAAGCCCCTCCCCTCAATATTCTTAAACAGAACAACTGCTAGCCTAGAATTTTGTATCCTGCAAAACAAGGTTTTACAGTTGATGGAGAAATTGTTTCTCAGACAAGCAAACACTGAGGGAATTAGTCAAGACCAGACCCTCCCTAGAGAAAGCACCCAATTCTTCATTATACACTGATTATCATAATAGACACCCACCATTGCAAAAATCACCCAAAAGCTAAAATTCAGAACCTAGATACCATGGTGGCTCAAGAAGTAAAACAAAACAATGAAGTTCTACTCAAAAGAATAGACAGAAATCATCTAATTTATCGATTCTTTTGATTAATATAATTGGTTTTAATTCCATACGTAAGAGACATTGGCTGGATGAATGGTAAAATATACAAGTCAAGTATCTGCTTGGCACAGGCACTCATTCAGACTTGAGCTAAGGAGATGGATAGAATATTCCATGCAAATTGAAGCCAAAAGAAAGATGGTGTAATTATACTTATATCAAAAAATAGACGTACACTATGGAATACTATTCAGCCATTAAAAAAAATGGCAGCAGCTTTACAGATGGGAAGGCAGGGAAGCTTTCTTGCAGCTTGGGACCAGAGGTGTGAGGGACAAAATTCCCACCTATCCTTTCCACGGGACTCCAAGTTTCCCTAGGGGTATATCTCTGCTAAAATCTTGTTCTTCTTGTTCTGCTGTATAACTTCTTCTCGAGGAATCTCCAGTAGGTTCTGGCACTTTTCTCTCTGAATTACACCTGAATTTTTTTTTTTATTTTTCCATCTAAAACTTTTCCTTTCCTTCCAGGATGATCTGACAAATGATGTCTCTCTGACCCCACCCCTCGTTTCACCAATAATGTAAAAATTACCTGTGTTTACCAAAGATTCTTAAAGTCATGTGAACTTGGAAAGCATTTCGATTTCTTTGCTTGATTCATGAGTACTTCTTAATAAAGTAAAAGCCAGTTTAGTTAAAATCCAGGCTGTAGAAACTTTGTGCCAGTTTGTATGTTTTTATATATGGTCTATGATTCCAAATTACCTTATGCCAGAAGGGACAAAGTAATAATCCACATCTCAAAGTATAAAGAGAGGCAAAATCTAATCCCCTTAGGAAGACATGCTAGAAAATGCCCAACTGGAAGCCGTAGCAACACAAAATCACAGTGATTGAACAGAATTTCACAAGGAGACCAACTTCAATTTAATAGGTGGCCTGTAATTGAGTCTATTTCTTCCACTAGGAGAGAGGCACACTCAAAGAACAGTCAATAGTGTCAACAAAGTACTTGACGCTCTTAGGACCTAATCAGCTAAATATGTGAAAAAAATCTTAATATAAAAGAGAACAGAGTTTTACATCAGAGAGGAATGTGTCCACTTACAGCTCTTGGGATGCACTGAGGAAAAACAGAGGTTCTATCCCAAAAGAGGAGTCCAGAGTATCTTTTCTGTTTTCCTTATTGGATCCCTGTTAGAATATTTCATTAATAATTTTTTGATCCCCTCGAGGGACATCCAGGGTGGCAAGAGGAAGGAGGAACAGACAGAGGTAAATGGAGAAACCTCCTTAGGGAGTGCATAAGGTTAACAGAGGGGTTTTTCTTTTTTTTCCCTTTTAAATAGACTTCATATATATACAGAGTGGACATAAAGTTCGTGTGCAATTTAAAATGGTTTCACATCGTAAATATATATATTTCATATTAATATGAGGGTATAGATGATCAGGTTACATTGTTTGCATGTGTTAAGTTCAAGTTGCAGTTGAGCCGTTCACCTGGGGGGGGGTGCTATAGATCCTACATGGTGCCCATCAGGTGAACGCAAACCAAATCCCCTCTCCTCCCTCTCACCTGTCCTTCCTCCCCTTCTCCCCCACTTGAACTTAATTGTGTTTTTGTCTCATGTGGGGGTGTATTGGTTTCATAGTAATCCTGTTAACAGGGTTTTAAAAAGAGTATTAGTATTATTAATAGGATTTTAAAAAGAGAGGAATGTAGGAGGCTGAGTAGTTTTTACCGAAAGAGAAAAATGACTTTAAACTATATATATATATACTTGTATGTGTGTGTGTATATATTATAAAAATTGGTTTTAATTAAGTTGGCTTTTCAAATCCTTTTACATTTCTTATTACCAAATTTTAGCCAAAACCAACAGTTGAGATTTCTGGGTTCTAAACTTTTAACCAAAGACACTCTCCCAACTGAAACTTATAAGCCTTATTGGTCATCAAAGGGGTTAAGGCAAACCTGAGAAGTCAAAAAAGCAAGACAAATTTCTGGGAACTTGATGAAAGTGCAAAACTTTAATTGCTGGACTATAAGGTAAGGCAGTTTCTCCCCTATTCTCAGAGAGGATCTAAAGTAAGCATCTGAGTTTACAGAGGATTTTAGTTCTGTTTTTAGATCAGATGTTTGTTCTTTAATTTGGTCTACTTGATTTTTAAGACTAATCATGGCACTATTGTTTTTCCTTTCTTTAAAAAAAAATCTTCCTATCAATTTTTTAAAATGAGATCTCTAAATTATTATTTTTTATTTAGTAATCTAATTTAAAGGATCCATTACAAAGCCATTTTTCTCACAATTCTAATGGGTACTGTGACCAGGTTGTATTACCAAAAAAAAAAAATCATCTTTTTTCTTTTCGTGAGTCCATAGGCAAAGCCGCCCAATATCATAAGACACACCAAAACAGAATGCCTGTAGGAATCTAATTAGCATTTCCCACACCGGTCAAGGCAAACTTACACACACTACATGTAACAAAGACACAACCTCTGTTAATGGTTAGCTCAGTATCCAAATGTAACCTGGCAAAGTCAAACCTCCACCACTGGCAACTTTGATGGTCTCTTACAAGGCTCTGGCCAGTAATCTAGCAGATGGTAACCCAGTAGGATGGAAAGGAACTGGATGATCATCGTGAGTCTGGGCACTGAGCTGTGCTGACCATTCTTTTAAGGCTTACTGGCCGTAACTGGTGAGGCAGACAGAGTGAGTTCTCTGACTTAGGCCTGCTGAGCTTGTACGTGATTCCTTCAGCGTTCCCACATCCAAGTCAACAGCACACAACAAACACAAAAACAAGGCCTTATTAGTCAATGTTTGAGAACCAAATTGAGACCCACACCTGCAAGGGCCTAAGAGTACATGTCCCAGATAGCATCCTGTACTCCTCTTTCAGCTGTGGAATGTCTCCTCAAACAATCTTTCCTAAAGATGTGGGAGCTCAACATGACCTCCGGAGGGGCCATGAGACCCCCCCCCCAAGGAATCAGGAGACAAGAAAGGGCATCAGTTACACTTGATTCCAGATCTGGGAACCACTTCTGTGCTGCTGCAGGCAAGCATGTGAGCTGGAGGTTGGCAATGCCCCACCAGTAAGGAAGCCTCCAGAGATGGGCTTGACTCAAAGCCGCCAGTGGCCTCTGAGGCTTATCTCTTAGCCCACAAAAATGGTGAGGGAGGTACCAAGCTATGAGCACATATTGACAAGAGGCCTTCTGGCTAACTAGCTACTAAATTGTAACCATAACTGGTTAACTGCCGGTTGCATTGTAAGTAAATACACCAAGACACTGAAGGGTGTAGCAGAGAAAGGGTTTCCTCCTAGGTCCCCAAGTGAGAAGATAGGAGGAAACCTCAAATCTGCCTTTCTGAGGAGTTTTGGGCTGGAGATTTTAAGAGATTTGCATAAGCAATAGACTAAAATGTGGGAACTGCTAATTGTTTAAATTGTAGGGTGAAGTCATAGTCTGGGAAAGGAGGAAACTGCATCCTCGTGCTGAGTCAGTTCCCGTAAGCGGGTCTTCAACTTGGCTGACATTAGCCATTCTGCTGGAATTCAGGATCTGAAAAATATCTTAAGCAATTCTTGAGCCAAAGGTTCTATGGATCTAGGATTCTAGCACCTATTAGTAGGTAGCCAATAGAAACAATAAAGTTAGATATCGCTAGTAGCATGTGACTTAGTAAATGACTGCAAGAAGTGGGTTGGAGTATAACCCAATTAATAGCTAAGCATAGTTTTGTCTATAGGCCTGACTCTTGTTAATACCATAAGGGCCATCCATAGGGACAGAATTCTATGGATTGCATTGTGCTCCCCTCAAAATTTTTATGTTAAAGTCCTAACTCCCAATGTAACTGTAGTTGGAGATAGAGTCTTTAGGAGGTAAAAATAAATGAGGCCATTAGTGTGGGCCCCAAATATAGTGTCCTTATAAGAGACGCCAGTGAGCTTTCTCTCTGTGTACGTGCACAAGGGGAGGTCATGTGAACACACAGTGGGATAATGGCTGCACACATGCTACAAGAAAAGACCTCAGAATGAAACCTACCTTACTGGTATCTTGACCTTGAACTCTCTGGTTTCCAAACTAAGAGAAATAAATTTCTGTTCCTTAAGTCATCCCATTTGTGGTATTTTATTTTATTATGGTAGCCTGAACAGATTTATACAGGAGGGGGTTCCCTAATCATTCGCCTTTTCTCTTCTCTCCACTATTTTTTCCCTAAGGAAGATGTAACTATCCTGAACCACACAGATTGTGAGAGAATCTTAAAGTTTTATTTTATTTTTTGTTTAACAAAGACAGTAATGTCTAATAAAATCGAAGAGCAAGATGTTTAAGGAATAGACAAAGTAGATTGTGGTGATTTTCCATATGTTTATAAAACATGTTAGCATTCTGATTGACTCAAGTCAAAAAAAGGAACTGTAGCCTCAAGTTTTCTAGAAAACAATAAGGTTAAAATATAAAGTGAAGACCACCTAGGCAACATTGTCCTAGGATGAAAGACTTGGCCATTAGGAAAGACGGTATCAAAGGAAAGACTCTGATATTTAATACACAACCAAGTCACCCTTAAGATGGAGAAGTAAAGTTCTTCAAAAGAGAATTGTATTTTGAAACAATCTTACAAACATATTAGTGATTGGGGAGAGTCAATTTTATGTGCATACATTGAGAAACATAGGCTTAAGTTGATCTTTAATCACGTGTAAGCTGTTATATTAGAGTCATTTTCATCATGGAAAATAACTGAAAGTAGGAGACTGAATGCCACATACCAGTTCTGAATACCTCAGATCATTCAATGGAAACACATTCTTGAGACACATGTGGGAAGTTATGTGCATGTCTCCAGTAAGAAGTAAGCTATGGCTCCTATCCTCAGGAAGCACATAGATTAGTTACAGATAAAATTAATATCCTTGGCTGTGCCATACCTTCAATAATAATCTTGTTTACACATGGACAAATTATCAATCCTTACATGTCTTTTAACCTAGCTTAAGAGTCACTAAAATATTTAAATATTTTACCAAATGCTAGGGGATTAAGAAAAGCAGGCATATTGAACTGGTCTAGTGATAATAGCTAATTGATCTTTGTTTCCTTAAAGATGGTGGTCAACAAACTATGGACCAATTTTTTTTGTTGTTGTTAGTTTGTGTAAATAAAGATTTATAGGAATGCAATGCTAGGATTTAAAAACCAATGGCCCCCAATATGGTGCTTTGACATATTGAATATGCCTCCCACACACATACCTGATATTTCTCAACTCTTTGTCTCTCCCAAAGCACAAAGATTGGGTTATTTTCTGAAGTTTTCCTTTCTACCCAGAAATCAGACATCCCAAAGAGAACACAATTTTCTTTTACCCTCTTCCCATTTGAAATCTCATCTACAACAGAAAAGAAGAATGCAGAAGCTGACCACATCTGAACAGAACTTTTCTTTTTTTTTTTTTTTTTGCAGTTGTTGGGCAGGGCTGGGTTTGAACCTGCCACCTCTGGCATACGGGGCCAGCGCCCTACTCCTTCCAGCCACAGGCACCACCCTGAACAGACCTTTTCACTAGGTAACGTCTAACACTTGATCTCATTCAAATTCCAAAGAGAATCATTTGCAAGTTAGTGTCTGTATCTCAGGATCCATTCATTCTTTCCAATAATTATTTACATCCCTCAAAAAATATTTTCTAGTTTTCCCAATTTCTTCACTCTAATAAAGGCGTTATTTAAGCATCAATCATTTGTCCCTGTCTTTGAGTTTTTATATTTTGTATGATTCCCATGCACACATGTAACAATAATGAATGTTATGCTTTTCTCTCATTACCTGCTTTTTTAGTATAGAAGTGTTGGCTGTGACCCTTTATGATGGGGAGAGACCACCTCCTTTTTGCCCCACAACTGCACTAATTCAACTTGTAGCAGAGATTGGATGAGCTGTCTAAAATGCACACTATATGATGCTTTTTCAAAAACTTTGCTAACTCCTTCCCTGGAAGATGCTATTCCTTTCTAGCAATTGTTTACTACCTTTGGTGATCCCCACCCCTAAAACCTATCTATATTAAGTAAAAACCTATACTATTATTTGATTGTTAGACCCATACTAGAGCCTATTTTTTTCTCCCACTGACCTAAGTCTCACTCTGTTGGGTAAATTTTGTAAAGACTTTCTTTGTCCCAGGTTAATAACATTAAGACCTACCTTATCCTTCATCTATGATCCCACATAACAGGGATAAAGTCTTTTTCTTATAGGTCTTCAGACACTTACAAGCCACATCTGCCCATAGTAATATAAGGATAATTTTCTTACAGATAAAATAAGTTTGAGATAGCTATGATTTGGTAGCGATACATCTTGTTGGATTTGGTAGCAATGTGTCTTACCAGCAAGCTTTCGAGCTCAGGAGAAAGTTCTGGATTGGAGATCTTAATTTTAGGAGTCAGCCATAGATAGATGGCAAAAGAAATCTTTGAAGATAAAGGAAATTTTAGAGAAGGGTGTAAGTATAAATGTAAACACAGGGACGTTCAGAAGGATAGAAATGAAGAAAAGGCCTGGGAAGAAGTACAGAAATGTAGGAGGGAATCCAAGAGAGAATGTAGTTATAGAAGCCGAGAGAACAGATCATACACATATAGTTAAGAAAAAAGATATCAGCCAGGTGTAGTGGCTTACACCTGTAATACTAGAACTCTGGGAGGCCCAGGTGGGTGGATTGCCTGAGCTTACAAGTTCAAGACCAGCCTGAGCCAGAGCAAGACCTCATCTCTAAAAACAGCTGGGTGTTGTGGTGGGTGCCTATAGTCCCAGCTACTCAGGAGGCTGAGGCAAGAGAATCACTTGAGTCCAAGAGTTGGAGGTTGTTGTGTGCCATGACTTCCTTGGCACTCTTCCAAGGGCGACAAAATGAGAGTCTGTCTCCAAAAATAAATAAATAAATAAAAATAAGAAAGATACTGAGTTCTGAAGATTGAACACAATGAGGGTTAAAATTCGTGTATTGAGTGGGCAAGTTTGTTCTCCAGAAATCATATTATAGTGTATTGTGCAATGAATGTGTGTTGACCTCAGGCAAACAGTATATTCCAGCTATTTTAGAACATGACAGCACAGTGGATCTGAATTCCACCTCCGCTACACACCCTTTTTGAGATTTGGTGAAAGTTAGTGAACTCCAGTAAATCTCATTGTCATCTTCATAGAACACAGGGTAATAGTACCTATTTAGATAGGCACATGGTTAAATTGGGTGATCATTTAAAGGAGCTAGAGGACCTCCAAATTATTTATTTTAATGAATAAATTATTAACATTTAACAAACAAGTTATTAGTAGTGTACAGAAATATTCTGGTGAACCTGGTCATAATAAGAAAAAGGACGATTAAACAGTAACTAGAGGGAGCTCTAGGATTAAGAGTTGCTTTTCTTTCTCATGTCTGTTTTGTTGTGATGATGGGTGTCGGTTCTAATGTTCAAAGCTGAAGAGACCTGCACTTACTGCCTAGAGGGAATGCAATATTAACAAAATCAAGGCTGAAAAGTAGAATAGCACTTTATTTCAGACTCAGAGCTTTAAAGAGTTTGCTGTGTGCAGAAATTGCTTATGCTGTTCTGAGTCTATAAATTGGAGGAATGGGAGACGTGGAAACAGCTGGCAGAAGGAGAACGGCTGTGCAGGAGCAACTGGTGGCTCCTGATGCCCCTGGGTATCTGGGAGACTCCTAAGGATGACAAAATAGTGGGAGGAAGACAAGGAATCAGGAAGCCCTATTATACGAGCAATTGGATTTCTAGAGTATGGGCAGGAGCGTAGATCTGACACTTCTACGGATAGGACAATTTGAGTGACACTTTGCCAACTGCCAGCAAATCCAGGCCCTGATTTAGAATGCCATAGAATCCGTTTGAAAATACTCAATAATAAACACTCATTACAAGCAAAATTGCAATAAACTATTTACCTTGAAATGGTCAGAGTTCTGGCATGACGTGTGTGTATGTGTGTGTGTGTGTGTGTGTGGTGTTTTAATATGTGTTTCTGAAGAAAGCAAAACAGATGCACTTGCTAGTCTCCTGAATACTTTTCTGTCCTGGAATTGGAATCTTTCACTGCTTTGGATTTTACTTATGAGGCATGGCGTATGTTCCAATCACATTGGCCTGAGGCATGTAATAAATCAATGCCCAAATTTTAAACATATGAATTTAATCCAAGCCAGACCTGGCCTAAAGCACTATATAACCTAAGATTGAGTTGGAGGCTGAATGTCAAAAAAATGCAATCTATTAAAGGACCTTATGTATAGAACCACCTGAGTAATCTCAGTAAGAAAATTGAAAATCTAATTAAAAAATTGAATAATACTAAATAAGACTTTCTGTAAAATGTCACTCATGCAAAACTTATGAGTAAATGTTTGTTACCTTCCGCTATGTGACATCTATTTACATAATGCACAATTTTTAGGGGCAAATTTGATTCTTTTTCTGTTACTATGGCATATATTAAAAATATTTTTTGACACAATAACTATACATTCATTTTTATGGAGTACATGTGATATTTCAATCCATACATATAATGTGTAATGATAAATTCAGAGTATCTAGGATATCAATCACCTCA
Organism: Arctocebus calabarensis; assembly: GCA_963573935.1. Taxonomy (NCBI): domain Eukaryota; kingdom Metazoa; phylum Chordata; class Mammalia; order Primates; family Lorisidae; genus Arctocebus; species Arctocebus calabarensis. The sequence continues at coordinate 9,092 of CAUYON010112899.1, forward strand.
AACATTTATCATTCTTTATGGTGGGAAGATGTCAAGTTTTCTTTTCTAGCTATATTAAAATATAAAATAAATTATTATTAACTACAGTCATCACACTGTGCAACTGAGCCCTAGCAGTAACTGGTACTCATTAACCCCTCTTTCTTCATTCCCCTCTCCCTAAAACAATAGCCCTTTTCAACCTCTGGTAACCATCATAATATTTTCTACTTCCATGAGATAAACGCTTTTAGCTCCCACTATGAGTGAGAACATGTAATGTTTGTTTTTCATTGCCTACCTTATTTCACTGAATATAATGCCCCCCTATTGCATTCATATTACTGTAAATCACAGAATTTTATTCTTTTTTATAGCTGAATAATATTCCATAGGGTATAGATACATTTTCCTTGCATATTCCTCTGTGAAATATTTAGCCCAAGAATTTGTGGTTGCTGTGAGTGATGACACTATAGCACTCTACCCAAGGTGACAAAGTTAGATTCTGTCTCAAAAAAAAAGAATTAAATCTATACATGTAATAACATAATAATAGTAATGAGATAACATTAAATTCTATAAATAGCAAATATTTTCCATGCAAATAATTCACCATAACCTAATCATATCAGAAAATTTTTAATTTCTCAAGCCTTGGCAGGGAAAATAAAAAGAAAATAAGTCACAAAAGATGTGATTAGTATAACCAATTGGTTAGATTTGATAAATATATTTCTATTATTTTCCTTTACGGGATCAAAGGACACACTTTATTTTCAAAACACAGAATGTTTTAGTGAATTGGCTTAAAATAAATTTGTCCCTTAATAAATTTCAAAAAATCTAAATTGAATAGGTTAACTTCTATAACTATAAATGTGATTAATCCAAAAATTAAAAGACAATTTTAAATAAAAATACGCAAACACAAGGAAATTTTAAAGCACTCTTCTTCTAAGGCAAATAGAAGTTTTAAGTCAAAGAGAAAATCAAGAATTTATTTGTAAACAGGAAAATATCCTTGGTACCATAGTGTGTCAAACCTTATCAATCATACAGCATGTTGGAGCAAATTAAGGTTTTCATTACAAAGCTAGATCATACCGTTACAAGCCTACAAATCAAGAATTTAGGTGAATATTTTTAAAAATCATGTCTAGAGGCTCGGCGCTTGTAGCTCAAGCAGCTAAGGTGCCTGTAGCCACAGACACAGAGCTGGCAGGTTTGAATCCAGCCTGGGCCCTTCAAACAATAATGACAACTACAACCAAAAAATAGCTGGGCATTGTGGTGGGCACCAGTAGTCCCAGCTACTTGGGAGGCTGAGGCAAAAGAATCACTTAAGTCCAGGAGTTGGAGGTTGCTTTGAGCTGTGATGCCACGGCATTCTACCCAAGACGACAGCTTGAGGCTCTGTCTCAAAAACAAAAACAAAAAATCATTTCGAGAGGCCGGGTGCAATGGCTCATGTCTGTAATCTAGCACTCTCGGAGGCCAAGGCAGGTGGGTTACTTGAGCTCAGGAGTTCCAGGTCAGCCTGAGCAATAGCAAGACCCCCTCTCTAACAAAACTACTGTGGTTTCCTGGGCAGCGCCTGTCATTACAGCTACTCAGGAGGCCGAGGCAAGAGGAACTCTTGAGCCCAGGAGTTTGAGGTTGCTAAGAACTATGACCCCTACTGCCAAGCCAAGGGCAAGAGAGTCTTAAAAAAAAAAAAAAATTCATGCCTAGAAAAAACAGAAGGAAGAAAGTAATGAAATTACAAAACGAAATTAATCAATTAGGTAACAAAGAAACAGAATTCAAAATCCATTTCTTTGAAAAATTCAGTGAAATAATGCCTGACATGTATAATATACAAACATAATAAACCCAACTCCAGCAAATAGGAATTAGAAAAGGAATGTAATGATGAATACTAAGTTTAGATGTTCTAAATTTATAAAACTAAAAATGTCTTTTAATTACCTGTATCTACAAAGTGTTTTGGAAAACAAAATACAAATTTTCAAAGTTGCATCAGTAAGCAGATATTTTTAAAAAACCTACAATGACCAATCAAAAGCTTTTCAAAGTATTATTCCCCCAAAGGCTAAGAACATTCTTTCAAATGTAAGAGAAACAGGTAATTCCAATTCTATAAAAACTGTTCCTCAACTTTGAAAAGTAAGCAGTTGTCTAGTTAGTTTTATAAAGCTGAATAGTCCTGATACCAGAATCTGACAAAGGAGGCCAAAAAATGTTAAAATTGAATTTTCTAAATACATTATATTGAAAATTAGTTCCAAGCCTTGTTAAAGAAAAATATATTCTATATCAAATAATTTTGAGATACACATCTTCTGTAGAAGATTAACAATGAGCACCCCCATATTGAGGAATGTGAGAGATTTACTCAGCACTTTGAAAATTATTTAGATACTAGACATGTTTTTAAATCAAACTTATTTAAATGTGTTAATGTGCCTCTAGTGCCTGAGACACAGCAGGTCCCCAGTAAATGTTTCTTCTTCCTCATTATTTTTCACAGCATTAACAGTGGATGTTATTGAACTTAGCCATGACCATTTAGGTCTGCCCTAGATCTGGTATGATTCTAGAACTGACTAAAAATGTTATCATTATTGACAAGGTGAAGATATAGCTAGCAGAAGGGGAGAGGGAAGAGAATTTGGAGACCTGGAGGGAACTGAGGAAGTTATAAGTTCTTTATTTTTCAAAATGAAGAAACCTATCATACTCTTTATATTTGTTGAACAAAAATGGAGGTACTGATGTGAGATTTGAGAGACTCAGAATAGCAACCCCAAACTATGTACCGGTTACAGGAGAACACAGCAGAAGATGCTGTGACATTAGTCCTAATCAGAGTCCATAGATGTTGCCCAAAATTAAATCAAGAAAGGGATATATTTAAAGATATAAAAATAACCCTCAAAAAAAATAAATAAACAAGCTGGGCACAGTGATGTGGAACTGTAGCACCAGCTACTTTGGAGGGTAAGGATTGATTGAGCCTAAGAGTTCAGGGAAGCCTGAGCAACATAGGGAGAAAGAAAATGGAAGAAGGAAAGAAGAAAGGGAGGGAGGAGAGGAGGGGAGAAAAAGAGAAGGAAAGAAAAGAGAGAAAAAAGGCAACAAACCAAATCGGTTAGTAATGGCCTCTGAGGAATACAAGCGGGGAGGGGATGGAGGGCTCTTACTTCTTACTTCTTATTTTAAATTGTTTTGTGCCACTGATTTTTTTTTTGAACATGTGCATATTTTAGTATGTTAAAACTTTTCTATTTTAGAGGTACAAATTTGTCAAAGTTACTGAAAGCCAACAATTTAGGATGTGGGTAGTACAGATACAACATGGCTGTTTGAACTTGATCTAACTCAGTTTAAACTTGGCTCTGTCAAAGGCTAGAATATGTTGGCTTTGGAAAAGTCACTAAAACTCTGTAAGCCTGTTTTTCTCCCCTGAAAATATGAGTAATAGTACCTAACACATAAGGTTACTTTGATCTTTGAAACTGAAAATCTCTATGGCACTCAGCACTCACACAGAAAGTGCCTGATATAAATTGTTGTTATAACTAATAGTTGATATACAGATGATAAAATAACTATTGTCAAATGCATGTTATCGCCATTTTATTCCTTGAATCTTCTCTCGAGTACAAGTATAGGTATAGGATATTTAAATGGAAATTCCTCAAATGCTAATGGTCACAAAATTTCCTCCAGCAGTTTTCAGAGGTTTCAGATTATTTGTTTTTATTACCTGCTTCAGAAGAATCATGATGTAATGAAAGAACCCAGCGTTTGTTTGCCTGCCACCACCCTGGGCAAGTCATTTAACCCAATTTAATTCACTCCATCTGTAAATGTCATTGCCTGGAATCAGATGTTTGTTGGAGATACTGTCACCTCTACGGGCCATATTTGTCGAATAAGAGTATACTGTGGTCCACTGAATGAGGCCCAAGTGTGGGATCCCACCCATCAATCCAGGTGTTACCTCTGATGTTTGGCCTTGGGACCAAGGGAATTTTTTTAACCTCTGAAATGGGGATTCGTTTGTTTAAAAAATTACTCATGAGGCATAAAAAGCCTGCTTAGCTCTATCAGCTGGGTTTACTTATTGAAAATATCAGGGTTCCTCTTAGTAAATTGAATTCCACACTAACTGATACCCTCATAGGCCATACACCTGAGTTTAGCATATATAATTACACCAACAAATTAAAGGTTATGCATCAAAATATACTTCCTTTTCAATGACATTCAGTCTTTTTGTAAAATAGACCATCATTTAATCATCCTTTTTGGCTTTTTATTTTCAAGTCACTTAAGGATTCTGTTTAGATTTTTAGGTGCAAAGAAATTATTTTTCAAGATATTATGACATAAAGCTTTGAAAAAGAAAGAGAACATGGGGGACAGGGTGAGGAATTTGAATTTGAATTACATCTTTACAAAGAAAAGTCCTCACAAGTGTCCTCACTTGTAAGATTGACACAGAGTTGACACCAAGGACTCCTGCTCACAGCGAGCAGGTCAGCAGCAGGTCTGAAGTAAGCCTGCTAGAAACTAAGGTAAGTCTATTTCCATCTTTAGAAATAGCAAAACATGAGACAATCAAAAATCGCCAGTTCAAACACAATGACAAAGTTAGTATATAATGGACATTTCCTCTTCTCTCCATTCCCAAACTTTCCATTTCTATTTTTTCCATTCATATTCATGGGACTGGCATATAAAGGGGTCATTTAAAAGACTGCAAACCATTTTGTCTGTCCTGTTCCATCTCGTCCCTGTATGAATAAGGCTACAGCATTTTTGAATTGGCCTTTCTTGTTGGACTTAGGCTCCAAAAAACACTTTAAACAGACTCCCCTGTTAGAAGTGTCCTGCTGGCTTGGCGCCTGTGGCTCAACAGGCTAAGGCGCTAGCCACGTAGACCTGAGGTGGCGGGTTCGCATTGAGCCCGGGCCACCAAACAACAATGACGGCTGCAACCAAAAAATGGCCAGGCATTGTGACAGGTGCCTGTAGTCCCAGCTACTTGGAAGGCAGAGGCAGGAGACTCGCTTGAGCCCAGGAATTGAAGGTTGCTGTGAGCTGTGATGCCACTGCACTCTATCCAGGGTGACAGCTTGAGGCTCTGTCTCAAAAAAACCCAAAAAAACCTAAAAAAACCAAAACAAAACAAAAAGAAGTGTCCTGCTGATGAGTTCTGTTTGTTCTAATGGCTACTAAGGACTGTGCTGCAATTCCAAGTCTCCACAGTTCTAAAGGGTTGCCCTCAATTACCTGACAAGTTCAAATAGTACGTTTTGGTGTATAGTGTTTCAAAACATAATCAACAACATCTAAAGAAAAGAACAGGCTAAATAAATACTCTGATTTGTAATGGTTGTTGATTATCAATGTGTAGTTGAAATACACAGATGAAGACAATGAAAGTAGCAAACTGATGTAATGAAATAAACCAATGCAGAGACATTACTAGTGATAGAAGCTGTTTATTTAATGTCATATTGTGTCAGCTTGGAAAGACAACTTTAGATTTATACATGTGCTTAATCCTGACTGTACCCCTCCAAGGATAAGCAATTTATCTATCCTCTCTTAGCCTGTTTTACCATATATAAAAGGAGGGTTCTGATACTAAAGCTGTTTTAAAGATTAAATAATACTATTTTTATTTATGTATTTATTTTATTTTAATTAATTAATTTATTTATTTATGTAGAGACAGAGTCTTACTTTGTTGCTCTGGGCTAGAGTGCCATGGTATCAGTGTAGCTCACAGCAACCTCAAACTACTAGGCTCAAGTGATCCTCCTGCCTTAGCTTCCTGATTAACTGGGACTATAGACACCTGCCACAACACCCAGCTAATTTTTCAATTTTTTTTTTTTTTAAGTAGAGATGGTGTCTCACTCTTGCTCATGTTGATCTTAAAACTCCTGAGCTCAAGTGATCCTCCCACCTTTGCCTCCCAGAGTTCTTAGGATTATAGGTAGGAGCTACCCTGCCCAGGCTACCAATACAATTTTTAGAGCGGCTGGTATATAGTAGAGTTATGTGTCTCCATTTTGACCTTGAAAATATTCTTGATAAGTGCATTTGAGGGACTCCTGTGTTCTCACTCATACTAAATGTCCTTCAGGCTTTCTTTCCTAACCCAACTTTTTCCTCCATCCAATCTTTTCTGGTTTGCACAGGACTAACAGAATACAGACATTATTGGATTATAAGCTGGTGATAGCTGAAAAGGGTGCCTTACTTGGGAGATCTCTGTCTTAAGTGTGCTTTTCTTGGAAGGCTCAGGCCCTTCTATATAGCTGGATGGATGAAGACAAGTATAATACATGATAGAGCAGAATATTAAAGATGGTGGACTGCTGATCCTATGAACCCTGCTCAGAGGAGCGCCAAGGAGCCAGGAGAGAGGAAATACCTGGCTTGAATTTTTCAGTTGCAGTGAAAGAGAGTGGCAGTTTGTACCAGTGGCTGCTTCCTACTCATGAGTCCCCAGACCCATGTGATAGAGAGCAGGTGCCTTCCCATCATTCATCCATCACTCTCCATTCCTATGACACCTACATTTATTGTACACTTTTGAAAATCCAACTTTCAAGCATGTTTTAGAAACAGATCATGTACATAATTAAGGAGATCACATACATTAAAATATGGGCAGTATTGTATTTAGCAATATTCTTCAATCTATTGGACTCATAAATGTTTGATAAAGCATGATAACATTACTTTTATTACTTTACAACCATGGTCCCTTACAGTATTACACAAAAAGTCCATGTAAATGAATAATAGATGAGCTAAAAATCCAAAATTCTGACCCCCACAATCATTGGCTACTTACACATTTCTATGTCAATTATTGTATTTCAAGGAAAAGGAGGAGTTTAAAGTGAAATCTTTCATGCTCTAGCTCCATCCTAATATCATCATTAAGGTGATACTTGAAGAAATCCAAGGCGTGACTTAATTTCCTAGCAGTGTTCTGTTACCTTAGACAAGAAACTCAGTTTAGAAATTACTTTAACTGTAACCAAACAGGGGCAATTGGTCTACTAGAACTACAGCTAATACATATCAGTGAGCACAAGGCAAAATAAAGAAGAAAATTAATTATGTATTATAAATTTATTATATAAAAATTAAAATGTTTAAAATTAGTTTTATCATATCATCCTCTGTAATATGTTTAATACTATTTATTATCAGGTATATTATCTAATGCCTAGGGTCAAAAACAAAGTAGAATTTTTTTGAAATGAGAAAGAAATTACACATTTAGAATGTTCTTCATTAAAATTTATTTGTTGGCAAAATGTCCACCAATCAGAAAACCTGGCTTTGAGGCATTATTTTTCTAAAGTTGTGTTTCCTTGCCTGGCCAGTAGTTAGGTTGTAGTAGATGATCACTTGTAGGACAATTTTCCTTTAGGAATCTTGTAGACACCATTGTTTTGTCTCTCTTGGTGATGAAGTTTCTGTGCCTTGAAATATAATTTTTCTTTAAAATGAAAAGTAGCGCGATGCTTAGGAAAATGGACACCATACCCAATAGCACAGTTAGTCCCAGATATATGTGTCTGGAAGAAGAAAGAATCTGAGTCATAATTCTTACAGCTACCCACCTTGAAATACAATAGTAATGATATCATTCTGATGGTTTTCTTTAAAAGTGCAGATTTGGTGGCTATAAAGGACCTTTCTGTGAACACAGGTAGACTATTGAAGGCACTTTACTAATATAAAGCAGTTTCTGAGTGTACCATCATTTCCAGCTACTAATTGCATAATCACTTTCATCCTCTCTGTAAATTATTCCTGGACCAGGTGACCATATCCCTATTTTCCCAGAATAGTTCCAATTTATGTCAGTGTCAGCCCAGTGTAATTTTAATAGTAGCACCTTTCCCTCTCAAATGTCCAGGTTTGAATGATGAATTATGTGCTTACTCTATCCTCAGACCTTCCCCTAACTCACTGCAATGGAAAAACTGCATGAATCAATGCTAAGGGGAACAGGCGCTCTCAGTAAAGCAGAATAATTTAAGAGTACACTTGAATCAGTTTCTTCCACAAGATTCCCATAGTTCTGTGCCCTGTCCAAAGATTCTAAAGGAAGGAAGGATGGGTTAAATGTTTCATTTTAGTCATCTTGAAAATGGACTCCCAGTCTTGGCTAGAGTTACATTGTCTCTATATTAAAGTGAATATGGCCTTATTTAAAAAAATGTGAATAAAGCCTAAATTATACTCACAGATCAGGTCCCTTTCAAAGACCAAAATAAATTTCACACACAACATCAAAGCCTATTAAACCAAACACACTTATTTGAGATGGTCTGTCCAATTAGCATCTAACTTAGATGGTCCAGCCCCAAGTTCATTTCTCTAGAAAAGGTTCAGCTTGTAAGTTTTGTTTTTTTTAAAATCCTTCTTCCTGTTAAACTGTTGAACCATTGCTTTAAGCAATAAGGGACTAAATGTTTGGTGAATTGAACTGAATGACACTCTAGCGAAAAAGCTGTGTCCCTCACCCCTGTACACACTCACCCACACAGAGAAGACCTTTTTCTTTTATGCATTTTAAGTACTGGAATAATTGAACATCAGTTTGGCAATAAAAGCCGGACAGATTTAGAGCCAAATCCAACTCTCGCCCAGGGGGATTATATCTGACGTAAATGGTACAGTTTGGCTCAGTTTGAAAAAGAATAGAATTAAATTCAAAATGTGACCTAAATTTAAATGCTTGTGAACTTCAGGGAATTACCCATTTATGTGCAAAATTCTACTCTCTTCTGGACTCTTTCAGATTTTTTTCAACTCTCTTAAAATAAGAGTCAAGGTTAGGAGTGGGAAAAAATATCAAACACTAGCCAAATAATGAAATGAAAATAGAATTATTTGGTGATATAGATCACATTTTTTGATTTGACTATCCTCTACATTACAAGCAATGAAACTATGAAAGAAATTATGTCAGGGCATTGTATAAATCTGGGACTTTACAGCAGTGAGATGTGGGGATGTAATTGGTTTGGTACCTGAAAGCATTCGAATCATATAATCTGCAGGATCCTCTACTTCCACATCTCTTAAATCCCCATTTGAGGCATGAAGTGTCAATCAAAACTCCAAAATATACTGGAGCTGGGATTCCTGCTGGGAGAATACAAACAACTGCTATTGAAAACACATGGATGTCTTTTTGGTTACAAGTGATTATCCAGAAACACTTACTTTTAGTCTAATCAATACTCGGGAAATGAAAAGCTGAAATGTCCCCAAACAATCTCTCTAGCCCAGTTTTTTCTCACATGCACCAGATTTACCCAAACAACTGCCATTTTTTCGTTTACCTCCAGAATTATGTTTCCATGAGCTAATGTCTTCCTCCCCAGAGCTGTCCTTTTATCAATGGTAAAGTTTCAAGCTCAGGTGCCATCTTTGAAGCCTTTCTCTCTCCTCTCTTTGGTCCTCGTGACATTCAATCTATCCCCAAATCACACCAATTCTATCTCCCAGGTATAGCTTAGCGATATTCTCTTCTCTCCTTGGCTCCTATCTTTGCCCTAATTTAAAGCAACAGCCAATTCATGATTCTGTCAATTCCTTCCCTAACCTGTCCAATCTGTTTTTCATACAGTTATTGGATCATTCAATTAAGTAGATGATTTTCCCAGACTTCTGCTCCAAGGCAAGAGTAGCTAGTTGGATCTTGTGCTCCATCTACATTTCCTGCCTCCTTTGGGACAACATTCATGATCTTCCATTTCAGACTAACAATGTTACTGGATTACTCTGAGTGCTTAAACTGTTCTCCCCTCTTCCCTGACTATCTTATACATGCATAGTTTCCCTTATTCAAAACACTTCAGTCCTACCTCTTCTTAAAACATTCACTTTTTGAATCTCAGTTTGAATGATTTCCTTCAAGACAGGCTATTTGGATGGCCTAAACTATATTAATTCCTTTTATTCTTTTCTGGTAGCACTTGTACTTCTTCCAAACCCTTTTATCCTCCTGGAAAGGCCCGTTAGGTCTCCTTCCCTGCTATGCTGTAAGCTATACCGGGGCAGGAAATGTGCCTTTCTTTCTCATGCTATAAACCCTAGTAGAGTCTTAATAAGAGTTTGTTGTGAATTTAATCCATCCTTAGGGAGAAAAGGTATCTCTCTTATATAAATTTTAATAAGCATATTTTAAGTGGACTTCAGTCTGTTCAAATCTCTATTTATATTTTATATATGTTTTAAATCGATGATCCATTAACATCTATTATTTAGTCTACCTAGGTCTGGGTTTTTGTTTCTTAATTAGCAGCCAATATTTAAAAGCCAAAAGGTTTCATGTGGAATTGCACATGTCCTAATTCTTTTAAGAGCTGCATTATCTGGAAATCCATGGTAATAGTTGGCTGGGGTTAAGTAGCAGCTGCCTCCATGCCCCATTTCTATCCTCTACACATACTTGGAGTTTGCTTTCCCAGGCTGTACAGCTTTTTCTCTGCCTTTTTCACTCATCAATTGCATGGACTTTTCTTTTTTGCATTTGAGTTTTAACTATATAAGTAGAACCTCCATGGTTGACCACCTCCCTTCATCAACCACCTCCTTACGTTGACCTAATTTTCATAGACTGGACATGCTCCCCATGTACGTATCAGGGCAGTAGGCCCAGTTCCTTAGGTTGACCACCTCTACATGTTGATCAGTTTGTGACAGTCTCTTGGATAATCCACTTACAGAGGTTCTACTGTATATACACATTTATATTTTTCCTTCTATTATAAAATTGCTTTCTACTGAAAAAGCATTTTCATAAAAATCCTTATACTGAATCAAATACTCTCACCAAACTATTTTTAGAGTTATCTGAGAATACTCATAATGCATCTACGTTTCAGAGATTATTCATTTGTTCTTGTAACAAATGGGAAATATTTCAATAGATTTTGTATTCAAAAGTGTACCTATAATTACCTATGTAATAATTGATTTAATCCAGAATCATGAATGGCTGCTTAAAATTTGGGTAAAAGTGTCATAATCTCAAAGTATCATTCCTGGGAGGAGAGCAAAGAGACTTTCTATTATAATTTTTTCTCAAAGCTTAGGACTTCTCTTTACTGTAGGGATATTAGCCACTTGCCTGTATTGTATGTAGCAAATTATAAAACATTTTTCCTGTCCCTCATATGCTTTTTGACTTTGCTTATGATATATTTGCTAATTTCAAATGTTATTTTTATCAAATCAATTTTATAAATCATTTATTTTAGTTGAAACCACTTTTGCTTTGTAAGTGACATATAGGGTGGCCATAAAGTTCAAGTGCAATTTAAAATTGCACACAAACTTTATAGACATACTGTATATATTTCCAAAGCTAATTAAACATAGAGATTAATACTAGCCAGGAATATTCAAGTTCAATAATCTGACTTTTTTTTTTTTAGAGACAGAGTCTCACTTTGTCGCCCTTGGTAGAGTGTCATGGTTTCAGAACTCACAGAAACCTCCAGCTCTTGGGCTTAGGCAATTCTCTTGCCTCAGCCTCTCAAGTAGCTAGGACTACAGGCGCCCGTCATAATGCCCGGTTATTTTTTTGTTGCAGTTTGGTCAGGGCTGAGTTGGAACCAGCCACCCTTGATATATGGGGAAAGTGCCCTACTCACTGAGCCACAGGCACCGCTTCATGCCCAGATATTTTTCATTGCAGTTGTCATTGTTGTTTTAGCTGGTCCAGGATGGGTTTGAACCCACCAGCCTTGGTATATACGGCTAGCGCCAATCTGACACTTTTATAATCTCTGTATTCCTATTGTAGAATTAAAGCCAGCCATGATGTTGTACACCTCACTTTTCACTTCTTTTCCAATTTTTTCACAATCATATTGTATCTTAACATGTAGCCATTTTATATCAACATTTATGTAAACTAAATTTAATTTTAATTTCAAATTTTTAAAGCTCTGAGTTTGTTTTTCTTCCTATATAGTTTTTTCCGTTGGTTAAACTACAGAGGATCATTTACAATGATTTTATTTTCTGCTTTAGAATATCAGCTCTGTAAGGACAAAAGCTTATTTGCCTGATACATTGTTTTCTAGAGGTTTCATCCAGTGTATATTAAAAGATGTAGCAGTCAAAACACAATTACAATTACATTTCTAAAAGTCCCAACTCAAATCCATTTGCTTGAATTATTTGAAGCATTGTATCATTCTGCCTAACAACATAACTTAATAATGAACATTGAGAGTAGCTCAACAGATTCTTTCCATTATAAAACCTGAAAAAATATATATTTAGTATCCGCCTTTTCTTACGAATAATTTTTGGTTTCCTTTGAGAGCCCTACCATACAGTAATGGATTTTGTGAGAACATAGGAGTAATAGAAGAGATAAGATTGTTAAAAAAAAAAAAACAAACTTGTGATTACTCTCATAAAATCTCTTTATTATATTTGGGACACCTCACAGACAATAAATACTTGTGGAACAAAGGAAGGGATAAGTCAAGGAAAAGCGGGAGGGAATAAACAAATGAAGAAAGAAAATAAAAGATTATGGACTTAACTACCTACATCATTTAGCAATGCACGGTAACCCCATAAAAATTTTTTTAAAATGTCTTCAAAATATATTGATGATGGCAACCATAAAATAAAGATGGTTACTATGAAATAGATTATACTTACCAAGAACTCTTACGGCTAAGGTATAGATACCCAGGGCAAAAGACTTCAGTTGTGGCTTAATGCACCTAAAATCAATAAAAGCACTATTACAAATCATATAATTAATCAAAGCAAATTGAAATTTAAATAATATCCTGCTTCACACACATATCATGTCAGAATTCAACACCATCTATGGTGAACCTACCTAGTGTACTAGCACAGGAAAAGCTAAATGTGTAAAAGCTACGTTCCATTCCATGCAATGCTTCAAAGAGTGTATAGTTACTCTTTCTACAAGGTTAATCATTTGTATGTGACTTATTCAAATGGTCGTGGGCAAAGTTTCATCAACAAAATAGCAAAGACTCAGGAAAAAATAAACCCTTAAATTCCAAAGAAATGATAAGAATTTGAAGCAACAACAAAGGATTAATAAACTATAACTAGTTTTTTGTGGCCTTGGTCTGTAGCTGAGGACTCAATTGACCACAGTTGATACAATCAACCATGCTAAAAGTTATCGCTAAAGAGTAGGGACCTGCATTTCTCAAAAAAGTACAAGAACACCTGAAATACCAAGACCATCAATAATAAGATAAACTTGTGGGTTTTAATAGTAATAATCATGATGACATGTAACAACCGTTGAGTGTTAGCCAAGGCAGTAAGTACTGTACTTCCTACATATTATATCATTTAGTTTTCCCTTTAAAAGAGGAAAAAATCACCATGTTCCTCCTCCAAACCAAGACAGTCCTTTTGACATAAAAATTAACCACGGTGAATTTACCACGGTGAATTTGAGAGTCTGGTGGAAAGGAACACGTTTTCTACAGTAAGTAAATAACCTGATTCTACATTTGACTCAGGTAACTACTTGGCACAGTATAAGGTGCTCAAAAGCCACACTGGTCTGGAAACTAGGACAGTGCTTTCTTATTTTCTCAAACCCATGATCTCATCTGCAAATATAAATATCTCATATTCTTCTTAAGTCATTTGCAGAATGGCAGATTTGTGGGTAGTAAATTCTATTTTTATCTTTTCTAATTGCTTTCCATAAAAATATATGTTGGAAATAAAAAAGGTACACAATACTTTTGATTTGTCCTATTCTAGAAAAAAATTAATATTCATCCTTGAATCTATGAATTAATTTGAAAACTGCTCAATTTACCAGGATTCTACTAAATTGTGACTTTTCATGTTGAATAACTTCATCAATATTATATTCTGTTATATTTTTAAATCAATTGTACAATAGAGATACTTGCAAAGCTAATTCAATTAGGAAGAAAATATTATCATTGAGAATCCTAGTCATAAAACTATTTCAAAATTTTGATTGACATGTAATGTTTACAGAGATGTATGATAGGATAATCAAGAAAAAAGTGCTAAAGCACAAATTGTATTACAATACATGAAAAGCCTACAGAGAATTTGGATAAGGATATTAGCAAAAGAAGAAACAGCATATATATAACATTTGTGACTATTAAAGATCTTTTCATATAATTTTTAATTAGATGATGTTGGCTATCTAATCATTGTTTTTTAGATCCCATTAATTACATTTGAAAGAGTGACTTATACTTAAAATTATTGGGGTTTGGGGTTTTTTTTTGCAGTTTTGGCTGGGGCTGGGTTTGAACCCGCCACCCTCGGTCTATGGGCCGGCACCCTACTCACTGAGCCCCAGGCATTACCACCTAAAATTGTTATATTTTTAAATGAAAATATTTACAATATAGTGGAAATTAATGCTTAGATAAGAAATGTTTACAGATTGCCCAGGTGCTGTGGCTCACAAGCACTCTGGGAGCCCAAAGCAGGAGGAGCCCTTGAGCTCAGGTGTTTGAGACCAGCATGAGCAAGAGCAAGATTTCGTCTCTACCAAAAATAGAAAACATTAGCTGAGAGTCTTGGTGGGTGCCTTTTGTTATAGCTACTCAGGAGGCTGAGGCAGGAGGATCACTTGAACCCAGAAGTTTGAGGTTGCTGTGAGCTAGGCTGATGCCAAGAAACCAGCCTGATTAAAGAGAGAGACCCTGTCTCAAAAAAAAAAAATAGTTTTTACATATCAACTTGTAAATTTGTAAGGGGATACATAGTTTTTAAAACTCTTTTTGGATTTTATAAACAAAGATGATTGAATTCATTGATGTGATATTTATGGATTAGGATCCTCAATTGATCCAAAACCCATGAAATTCCCCACAATTAATTCCAGTCATGGCAAGAATATATAGGAAAAGTAATAATCTAGATATCAAAATAATAAATGCAAAATGTTATAGTACTAGATGAGCCTTTAAAGTGTATTATAAATTGCACCTCCTATAATTTGGTGAAACTGTGTTTAAAGTATCTTATCTATGCTAGTTAATATTATTACCAGCATTAGAAGTTGCATACTGTATTTATGGAGTGACTATAGTGATATAAGTACAAACGTACAAACATTGTCTAGATTAATCATTTGCAAACATTTTTAATACAAAAACCTTTGTTCAGTCAAGTTTTGAATTAAGCATTTAAGTACAATACAGATAAAAGTAGAACAGGGTATGGGACAGGTTTCCTGAACAAGCTACAAGGAGTCATGACGATTCTACTGAAAATAATTTGAAATCACTGTTGTAGATGTCTCATGTTAAAATTGGGATGAGGAGAATCTGTACCCACCTGAGAAGTAATATGTATCCAGGTATACCCCCTAGAGATAATGTATAGGATGTGATGACAGAAATTACAAGGAAATAGAGAAACATTCTGGGACATTCATTATCTTTTTGACATCTGCCCACTATGCCCGAGGAATTTCCTGATTTAGAGGCTGCAATTCCCACGCAGGTGCAGTTATGAAATGTCTGTAACACAATAGAAAAAAGTCCGATTATTGTGGTAATGTTTAGATAAAATTACAGATAAATATCTATTTAAAAATTGTTTTGCAGTACAGTAGACATGCATTATATGAACAATGAGGAAATAGTCTTTTGTTCGGAGTCCAGTATATTAAGCAAAGGAAACTCTGGTAGAGATACATTGTATTATCCAAACTGCAGATAGCAGCTCTATAAACTATTAATCCTAGGGAACAATCTCCCAGCAAATCCTACCAAATCCAACCTTACCTTTCCTCCTTCACTACTACTTTCCAGTCTAAGTCATCATTATTTCTGGTCTGGATGATTACAATGGTGTCTTTGTGTTAAATTTGTTTCCACTCTTATTCAGCTTTACTCTATTTTCCTCACAGTAACCAATATGAACCTTAAAAAATGGCTATCAGATTGCATCACCACCCTCTTCCTCCCAATGGCATCAGCCCTTGCAATTTGGCCCTTGCAATTTTGCCTTTCCACTTTGGGCTTGCCAAACTTCCCCTTAAACCTGGCAAGTTTACCCAAGCCTCACAGCCCCAGTGTTGTCCTATTTGGCAGATATTTCCCGAAATAACTCCAAAGCTGGCATCCTCACTCCAGGTCTGTTCACAGATTTCATTAGAAAGACCTCCATGACTCCCCATTCAAAAAAATGCCCCTATCTTTCCATCCTCTTCTCCTAACATTGTTTTTTTTTTTTTTTCCCAGAGCTCCCTACAGGATTTCATATAAATATTTATTTTTAAAATACATTTTTCTCACTACAATGTACCCTCTGTGAGGGTAAAAACTATATGCCCTGTCATTAAATAACATTTTGTTAAAGCAAAGGGCATTTGACAAAATTTTATAGAGTAAAAATAATATTGTTATGTTGAATAAAAATAATTGACTTTTTAAAACAACTAAATCCTAAATTGAACTTAATTTAATCCTAAAAAATGCATTCAAATCAACTAAATTTTGCCAAAGACAGGCACTTTTATAACCCCTCAATAGTTTATTTCTGTAAAATTCATTTATGAACATGTATATAAAATGAGTTGTCTTTTTTCACCACAGAAGAGTTTGAGAGTTTTTAGATAAAGAACAAAATTAAGCTGGCATTTACTTTTTAAGAAAAAGTAGCAACCTGGTTTTTTACAAAAGTCAGGTTGAACACTATTGAGTCTTGACTAGATATGAGTTAGGTAAGTCTTATATCTCAGTGCCTCATTTCTTACATGAGGAAAATAAATAAAATGCTAATTAATTATTGAAGGTCCAGGAGATTTAAAGGTAATTTTGTTTTTAGAGCACATATCTTTAGCCCCTGGCATGTAATGTCTTCAAAAATGGTAAGTTCTAGTTAAGAAAAAACTTCATGCAATTGTGGGCAAAAGAAAAAAAAGAGAGATCAAAGAACCAGAAAGAAAAGGAAAAAAAGGAAGAAAAGAGAAAGATAGTGAAGCTCAGATTTCAGATGACAGGCAGTCTTTTTTTTTTTTTTTTTTTTGAGACAGAGCCTCAAGCTGTTGCCCTTGGAGGAGTGCCGTGGCATCATCACTCACAGCAACCTCCAATGCCTGGGCTTAAGTGATTCTCTTGCCTCAGCCTCCCAAGTAGCTGGGACTAGAGGGGCCTGCCACAACGCCTGGCTATTTTTTGGTTGTAGTTGTCATTGTTGTTTGGCAGGCCCAGGCTGGATTCGAACCTGCCAGCTCTGGCATATGTGGCTGGCACCTTTGCCACTTGAGCTAAAGGCACCAATCCAATGACAGGCAGTCTTGTTCACTGTTGCTACACATCCATCCTTTCTGTTCTGAATAAAATGTCAAAATAATAGTATAATAAACAAAATCAACAAACATTATCTCTACGGATATTTGCCTAAGTGTTCATTCATATCTAGTTGATAAGCATACATAAATAATGTACGTGTGCTCTGATTTCCAGCCCTTCCAGACTGTCCAATATGGCGGATTTCATCAGTTATAAATAGAAAGAAATCCGACAGGGTGAGTATAATGAAGAGCCTATGTCTGGGACAGAAATGTAAATGTACGCTTGAAAGGGGGAGTCTGCTAATGACTGGAATACATTTTATCTTCATCATTGGTTTTCATTATGGACCAAATGTTTGTTCCAAGTCCATATGTTGAAATCCTATCCCTAGTGGTAAGGTATTTAGAGGTACAGCATTTGGGAGGTAATTAGGTTATGAGGTGCAGCCCATCAGCTTTCCCTTCCTCTTGGTCTCTGCCATGTGAGGCTAGAAGTGAGCCATCTGCAAACCAGACAGGCGCCAGCGCTGCTGATAACCTGACGCTGGACTTACCTGTCTCCATAGCTGTGAGAAATTAATGTTGTCTAAGCTACCCAGTCTCCGGGATATTTGTTGGAGCCGCGAATGGACTAAGGCAGCTTTTTATTTAAATTTTCAGCCTCATCACCCTCTTCTAGCCTATAGAAGTCCTCCGTTCCAGCTCTGCAGCTCTTTGCATTATCTTACAAGCTGGGTTTATTTCCCAAGCAGAGTTGTCCCAGAGCCTGCACAGTTGTAGGACATCCTCGAAATCAGATCCCTGATCCCTGGATTTGGAGGAAGCTAGACCTCCTAACACTGGCCTCTATTTATCCAGCCCCTGAAACTTCCAGGGACCACTGGCTTTGAGGTCAGGAGACGTGGCTCTCAAGGCAGATTTTACTATATGTCCCTATGCCCAGGAAATGTCCATTCAGGGTTAATATTCTTTATAAGCAAAATGAGAGAAATAGGCTACATAATCATAAAATCTCTTTTACCCTGTTTTGTGACTCTATTTCTTACCCTAATTCTTTCAAAAACTCTAGTTCCACTAGGAATACTTATAAATTTCCACAAGAAAAGACAAGGCAAAGGTAAGAGCCCAAGCTCCCGCCAGTGGTGAGGAGCTCAGCCCACATAGTGTTGTGGTGTCATAAATTGGAACAGGCCTATGTGTATGTGTTTTAGAGGAGGAGATTTCTTACAATATTTTTTCCACTTCTGTTGGAGGTTTGACAACCAGCAAGACAAGCTGATGCATATGTGATTCCATTTTCACCACACATGGGTTCCCATTTTGACTCTGAACATTTGCATCTTGAGTTGCAATCTGAAGAGAGAGCTCGTTCATAATAAGAGACAGGTTTGGTTCTGAAAAGAAATACAATAGTATAAAATATTACCTCTTAGCAGGTAGCAACCTAATAATTCCCAAAATCAATGTTCTTGAGCGAAATAAACCATCATGCCAACAAAATGGCCTTTTTGGAAGCACAATTGTCATCAGAAATGTCAGCTTGTGGTCATGGAATCTGAGTCACCTGTGAAACAGCTTTCTCTTGAAACTTACCTTTAGAAGTTTAAAAATTCACACAATGTCCAGTTCTTAGCCCACAGCTTTTACTAAAGTCTACTGGCTCTGGGATCTTCTAATATATTTCTATGGAAAGGTATATAAAAATGACTAACAAGGTAGAGAAATTTAGTAAACTTTTAGAGCAATTTATGACATTACTTAAATGCATCACAGGTGGGATGTTTGTGTATATATGTATATGTGAATTTCTTTCAGAATTTTCTGAGCATCAGTAGAATGGGCATTGCTCATGGTCTGGAGAAAGAAAAAAAAGAAAAGAACCAAGTAGCTACTGTTTACTACACTTTCAAAGTTTGTAGGAGCTACATACCCTTTCTTTGAATATCTGACCAATAAACGCATTCCTAGTGCATCTAACTATTCTCCCATAAATCCTCCCACCGTGTGGTGCTCCTCCTTATATCATCCTTTCTTACTTAATTGCACATGCTAATTCAATAATTTGTACACTCATAAAATGTTACCAAAAATCTACTAAGTGCCAGCTTTTAGAGGATAGGAAATAGTCACAAAAATGAATAAGATAGGATTTGCCCTTAAGTAGTTGGCTTTTTTTGACAGTTATTTTACCTAATTTTGGTTTTCTGTCCTTTCTCTCCCTTCCTTTTATTCTCTGCCATTCTCTTTAACATTCTCCCTCCATCTCTTCCAAAGTTTACTCCCCCCCACTTTTCTCTCTCCCTTGGATTGCCTCACGGTTCTACTTTGGTCCTTTTATGCTAGTCATACCCCTTCACTCTTCTTAAAGGGAGCTTAACAGTATTTTGCTTCTATCCACACCCATATATGCTATCCATTGGCCCTTTGTAATTCATTTTTCTACTCCCCTTTTGAATTTATTTATTTGCTTGTTTCTCCCGCCCTTCTTCCTTCATTTGTTTTTACAAAGATATGTGAGGAACTTAGCAGGCTGAGAAACAATATTTCTGGTAAGTCAATCAATCAAAGAAAAACAGTATTTTATTTTGGAGAAAGAAATAAGTCATTGTGGCCTCTGCCTCTGAGAAGTATTTCCTGTAATGATGGCAGCCATAATTTCTTAGCTGATGTAACATTCCATCTAGTAGAGCTGCTATGTGTGGATTTGGTCACCTTGAAAGTAAAAACAAAAGATCTCTGAGATGTCTCCAAACAGTGTCAAAGGGTCTTTAACTAGGCCACCTCAGAAGTGTTTAATCCTATTCTCTTCCATAAGATATTATTATCTGAGATATTATTAACTTTGATAGTATATGAAGACATAAAAATTGTGCCTTTGAATGTCTAGAATCAGGTCAGCGTAAATACTGTAAGGCCGAGATCATAGAAGGTTGGAGCTGGAAGAAATCTTAACATGACCTAGGCTTTTGGAAGATCAGGAAGGTCAGGTCTGAAGTGCACAGATAAATTCTTCAAACTCACCCTATTTATTATGGACAAGCCTGGAAATAGGAACCTTCCAGGGCTCTTGGTTTTAAATTCTTATCTCACAAATTATTCTTATTATTAAAGAATAAAGATTCCTTCCATTCCCATAGTAAAGCTTGTCTACAGTATACCTGCTGAACATCCAGATAAAAATCAGCAAAGCAATCCTGGGATAATCTGTAATGACAATTCATATTTTATAAGGCCAATTATTTTATATTATTATCAGTAAGTTTAATTTATCTTCTAGGGCAAAAATAATTGCATATATATTTTCTGAAGGATTTATGGACAGCAGAGTTATTATTTTTAATTTGATAATAATAGGAATTTTTTAAAAGATGCTAGAATGTTGACACCCAGATCAGGTTTTCTTTCAAAAGTTATACTGAGAGATGAGAAATGTTCCCAGTGATATTACCATTTCTTTTGGCTGCTTCTTAGGGTAAAGCTATTCTTACAGGCTGAGTCTTTGTCATCTTTAAGTATATACTAAAAATCATGGAAAAGTAACTTCAAAAGAGGAGTTTGAGAATGATTTAAGCAAGGGCAGCATTACGACAATGCTGTGATAGTCTTTCAAGATGACTGCTTTGAAGAGGCTTGGACTACTTGATAATTGCATTATATTTTAATTGTATAGTTAACGCTTTTAACATGAGCCTCAAAAATTTGCTGCTGTTTATGTGTTTGCTCTCAACTTAGAAACAGTACAACATTGTAGAAAGAACGCTATGCTTTGAGCTGTTCCTGTGTTCAAGTCCCACATCTGCCTTTTATGGGCATTTAAGTTGGGAGAAGCTAAACCGACTTTTCTAAACTTAAATTAAGATAACAAAACTTAGGTCCTAAAGGTATTTTGAGGATACAAAATTTAAGGTGTTTTGTAAATTGTAAAATATAAAGTGCTATACCACTGTCCCCTATCATGAGGAGTGTTGGGTCACGTCAAGGTGGCACAGGGCATCTGCTCTCTCCAGAACCTCCTTACCACTAGTGCTTACAACTAATATTCTTAATCTACATTACTGACTGCCACCAAGACAGCAAACACTCAGCTTCACCGGACAGCATGACTGTGATAACTCCCTGAAGCCATAATGTGTGAACTTTGCATTTACCAATTTTCCCAAACATGTTAGATGGCAATAACTATAACTGGTATTCATCTAGCAGCAGGACAAACCAGCTCATTGCAGGTGAAGGAGTTTAGAGCACAGAGACAAGATAGAGGCATGGGAGGAAGAACAGGAGAGGGGCTAGGAGGCAAGCAGTGAGCAAGACGTCACTGAGCTGGCAGGAGGCAGAATATCCTGTCAGGAGTGTTCCTTTGAACCCCAGGCAGAGTTCCCAGCAGTCAGGTAGGTATTATCAGGGAAGTTTGCCCGGCCCGTGGCGAGGGTTCAATCATTATTTGAAAACAAATACTGTATAGATAGGTGAAAGGATGAAAAATGTCATGATGAGAACTCGTGTTTGGGAGCTAAAGTGTTGGGGAAAACTATTGAAGAGAAAGGAAAAAAGAGTTCCTATGAGAGCTGGCTTTGTATTAAGAGATACAGACTCAGAAAAGAAGGCACTGGAGACAAGGTGGATCTAAGAATCCACCCCATATGGGATGGCATAAAGAATCCACCCCATATGGGATGGCATAGGTCTGAGGGCATGATCAATACTCTGACCAGCTGTAAGACATCCAGCTAAAAGGAGCTCGTGTGGGGTCACTGGGGTAAAGGACACTCTCTCCTGACATTACATAGGATTCAAGCACAGCAGAAACTATGGAGGATTGCATTAAAGATCACCCCAGTGTCCAAAGGGAAAAAAAGACACTTATTTCCATGAGTGGTGCATTTATCAGACAAGTAATAATCACTTCCATGAACATTATCTTGTTTAAACCTTATAAAAATTTAAGAGGCCGTTATTATTTAAAAATAGGAAAAAATAGAAAATTTGAAACTGAACTAGTTTAAGTAACTTCTCTAAGAATAGCAGAGGTGAGATTCCAGCCTCCATATTTCTATGAGGAGGTTGTTTCCATAAATTAATCAGTTGATTCTCTAATGTACAATGTGAATTTAGCAATGTTTCTATTTCTCAAAGACATTCAAATTCAAAGGAGCTAAATTTTAGTGACAATAACAGATTCTAAGTCATAAGTATCATCAGCTCTTCCACAATAGAACAATATAACCCCCTTCCTGTTTTTATGGTGTTTAAAAATAAGATTATCTTATTTATTTTGAAATTCTACCAATAATCAATTTGATTGAGCAAACCAACAACCTCAAGTTATTTAATGAGAGAACAGGGAACATACCCTTGGTAGGAGACAGTTAGCCCTGCCACATCGGTATTTTCACAGCCCAGTGCAAACAGGGAAAGGAATAGGAGGTAACCAAAGACAGATGATCCCAAGTAGAGTTTTGCAGCTCCGCACACACTGATTCTGAATTTTTTCATAACTATCCCCCCCGAGAATATTCCAAGGGCCACTGCAGGTATGTTGATGAGCCCTGAGGAACAGGAAAAATATATCATTTTGTGATCTCTAAAAAGAAATCTGAATACATTCAAGAAACTTTCAGTGGGATTAAACGGAACTATGCAGTAGGTCCTGATGTATTGTCAGACTATTGTGTCATTTCCATTTATGGAAATAATCAGTCACTATGACATGACATACATCAAGAGCTTTTGAGGAATGTCCAGATGATGGTTTAACAATAGCACAATTGCAGTCTCAGAGTTCTGCTCAACACAATGGCTAGCATAAAGTATGTAGTAGTAAATAATAAATACAAAATGGGTCAGCAAATCTTTCAGGTCTTTTTGATCCAATTCTAGGATAAACTGGTACAATTTGGTAGCAATTAGGTAGACTATTAAGGCTCTTCAAGATTGTGCATAAAAAAATAGGAATATGGAAGGTAGGATGCTTTAAAAAAAGTCTTGTTTCTATTTTCCAGCACAAAGAAAATTTGTTTTTGGTGACCTAGCCTCTTAGCCTTTGAATTTCATATTCTTCCTAACAACAACAACAAATATATATATATATAATTTTCATATAATGAACCATATAAGCTAAGCATTTGATATATTATCTTACTCATTTACTGTCTGTCAGAACCTTAATAATAGGCATTTGTTGATGTTTATTCAGAGAGCAATTTGTTTGTGGTCACAGTTAGTAGGTAGTAAAACTAGATTTCATTGCAGAAGGGGTAAAGTCAATTCCCATGCTTTTGATCTTTGTTACATTGCCTCTCTTTTGAGGGATCTAGGAGATAGTCTCCTTAATAAATAGATGTGCAACCTCACTAGGAATCGAATACATATGAGCTATAAACAACACTAGGAAGAAGTGTCACCTGTTGGGAGCTTGAACTCTGGTAACCCAACTGTCTGGGTTTACATCCCAGTTCTACCAATTAATAGCTATGCAACTACAGGTAATTCTCCGAATGACTCTAAACTTGTCAACTTGCCTATAATATAGAACTAAAAATAGTTTTGTTGAGGTGATCAAATAACATTAATTATGAAAAGTTCTTAGTACATTATCCAGCATAAAAATATTATATCATGC
The DNA here is from genome assembly GCA_963573935.1 of Arctocebus calabarensis. Taxonomy (NCBI): domain Eukaryota; kingdom Metazoa; phylum Chordata; class Mammalia; order Primates; family Lorisidae; genus Arctocebus; species Arctocebus calabarensis. Next base: position 33,070 of record CAUYON010112899.1, read on the forward strand.
AATTAATTTCTATCCATTATATTTACAAAAATAAAAATATTGGCGGTGAGCTGAGGCGTGGAACTTCTGTGTTGGGAGAGCCTTGGGGAAAGTGGCTCTCTGATGCCTTATTGGTTAGATTGTAAATAGTATAACTCTGGAAAGCAGAGCTATAGCCTACAACAATAAACAACTTCTCTGCTAATTAGAATTTATTTCTCATACTGTCCACCCATCAGTCACTGATACCCATTTGAGCTTCAGGATTTGTGATAATGCACTTCTGTCAAATAATAAAAGACTGAAACTTGTGTAAGCTCTACCCAATAGACAAGGTTCAAATAAAAACTGAGCATTTGCTGTGGTAAACAATAACCCCAAGCATCCATGTCTCTGACTCAAACTAAAGGAGAAATTGCTGAATGAAAATAAAAACACTGACCTCTAGTGATAATGAAATGCAAAGTTTCTTCTGATTCTTCTTTCTTTTTTTTTCTTTCTTTATAAATTTATATACCCAGTCTCTTAACTAAACTTTGTGGAATTCCAAATGTCAAATATATAATGGTCTTTGGTTTGCTATTACATTAATTTATTTTAAAAAATGTTTTCATTCTATATAGATCAGTGGTTCTCAACCTTCCTAATGCCGTAACCCTTCAATATAGTTCCTCATGTTGTGGTGACCCCCATCCATAAAATTATTTTTGTTGCTACAGAAGTTTGAGAACCACTGATATAGATGATAACAAAAAATGACTTCTTATTTCATCTCTTTTGATTTGATCATAGGTTGTGTACATTAACATTAAAAGGATCAGATTAGAAATCAGCCCATCTTTAAGGGGTCATGATCATGAAATTAGTGAAATGGAAAAGAAAAAAGTGCTAATTTTTGCTCATCCAGCTGACCTGATATTTCGTGGATGTGGTGAGTGACAGAATTGAAAACATTCAGGGGCCCCGAAGAGCCAAATATCAGTTACTTGATTATGATTTAAAAGATAATGACTACATAATAGAAAATAATAAAACAAACCTGGGTTTTGTAACCCAAATTAACTAATGTTAATATTTTCTCCTAATTTATTAATTATTTGAAAAATGAATATAGATAATACCAGTTATCTTTCTCTTCTAGATTCCACCTTCCTTCTCTAGAAGTAAGTGTTTCCATTAAATTGATATGTTCCCTTTAAGCTCCTATTCTTACACACATACACACAATAAACATAGCAAACAAAATACCTGACCTTTTTTTAATGGCCCATTGTTAGGGGATACACATGTATTGTTACATACTTTATTTTTAGACAGATTGAGTCAAAATTATACATGTAAGTACACCCTTCATCCAGATAATGTGCACTGTACCCAATGTGTCAATTACCTACTCCCTGTTTTGCCATCCTTCTCACCTCAACTTGATTTTCTCCCATATGTGCAACTAAGTGTTGATTGATTATTTCCAATTTGGTATTGAGTACATTTGTTTGCTTCCCCATTCTTGTGATGTTTCACTTAAAAGAATGGTTTCCAAGCTCGGTGGTTGAGTGGTTATGGCACCAGCCACATACACTGAGGGTTTGAACACAGCACCGGCCTGCTAAACAACAACAAGTGCAACAAAAAAATAGCCAGGCATTGTAGTGGGCACCTATAGTCCCAGCTATTTGGAAGGCTTAGGCAAGAGAATCACTTAAGCCCAAGAGTTTGAGGTTGCTGTGAGTTACGACACCACAGCATTCTACCAAGGGAAATAGAATGAGACTTTGTCTCAAAAAAAAAAAAAAATGGTTTCCAGTTATCTCCAGCTTGTCCAAAAGATGCTAGATCACTCTTTTATATGGCTGAATTATACTCCATAGTACGCATATTCTACATTCTATTAATACATTCCTGTATTGGTGGGCACTTGGGTTATTTCTATATCTTTGCAACTGGCTGAATTTTGCTGCTATAAACATTTGAGTGCAGGTGTCCCTTTTATAAAATAACCTATTTTCCTTTGGATATACTCAACAGTGGGATTTCTGGATCAAATATTAGGTCTCTTTGAGGTAGCTCCATACAATTTGCCATAGAAGTTGCACTAGTTTATAGTCCCACCAACAGTATATAAGAGATCTTTTCTCTCTGCATCCATGTTGCATCAATTGTTTGGGGACTTTCTAATACAAGTCGTTCTCCTTGGAGTTAGGTGACATCTCATTAAGGTTTTGACTGGCATTTCCCTAAGGATTAGCTTGACTGTTTGGGGCATATGTAAAAGCTACTGATTGTATACAATGATTTTGTAACCTGAGACTTTACTTAATTCTAGGAGTCCCTTGGTTGAAACTTTGGGGTTTTCTAGATATAAGATCACGTTATTAGCAAGGAGTGATAATTTGACTCTTCCTTTTTGGGAGAGGGATGTGCTCTTTTTCTTTTTTTAAAATTCTTTTTAATTTTATATATTTTTTATTAAGTCAAAACCACATAGATCATGTATACATTAATGCATTCTTTGACTATTTGGATAGCCTGATTGTGTTGGCTAGGACTTCCAGAACTATATTGAACAGCAGTAGAGCTAGTGGGTGAATTTGTCTTGTTCTTGTTCTAAGCAGAAATGTTTGCAATTTCTTCCCATTCAATATGATGTTGGCTGTGGGTTTTTCATACATGACCTTTTGAGGTCAAGTCCTTGAAGTCATTTTTTTTTTAATTTTTATTTTATTAAATAATAGCTGCGTAAATTAATGCAATCATGGGGTACAATGTGCTGATTTTATATATAATTTGAAATATTTTCATCAAACTGGTTAACATAGCCTTCATGGCATTTTCTTAGCTATTGTGTTAAGACATTTATATTCTACATTTAGTAAGTTTCACCTGTACCCTTCTAAGATGTACTGTAGGTGTGGTCCCACCCAACCTCCCTCCTCCCCTCCCCCTCTTTCCCCTTTCTCCATATTCTTGTGCTATAATTGGGTTATGGCTTTCATGCGAAAGCTATAAATTAGTTTCATAGTAGGGCTGAGTACATTGGATACTTTCTCTTCATTCTTGAGATACTTTGCTAAGAAGAATATGTTCCAGCTCCATCCATGTAAACATGAAAGAGGTAAAGTCTTTAAACCAACAAAAGTAAGGAAGGATAAGGATGGTCACTTCATATTTGTTAAAGGTAATATTCAATATGATGAGATTTCAATTATTGCTATTTATGTATCCAACCCAAATGTGCTTCAATTTATAAGAGAAACTCTAACAGATATGAACAACTTGATTTCCTCCAGCTCCACAAATGTTGGAGATTTTAACACTCCTTTGGCAGTGTTGGATAGATCCTCCAATAAGAAGCTAAGTGAAGAAATTTTAAATTTCAACTTAACCATTCAACATATGGATTTAACAGACATCTACAGACATCTACATCTACATTTCATCCTAACAAAACCAAATACACATTCTTCTCATCAGCCCACAGAACATACTCCAAAATCGGTGACATCTTAGGTCACGAGTCTAACCTCAGCAAATTTAAAAGAATAGAAATCATTCCTTGCATCTTTTTGGACCATCATGGAGTAAAAGTTGAATTCAGTAACAACAGGAATTTGCATACTCATACAAAAACTTGGAAGCTAAATAACCTCATGCTGAATGTTAGCTGAGTCATAGACAAGGTTAAGAAGGAAATTACCAAATTTTTGGAATAAAATGATAATGAAGACATGAATTATCAGAACCTCTGGGATACTGCAAAGGCAGTCCTAAGAGGAAACTTACAGCACTGCAAGCCTTCCTCAAGAGAACAGAAAGAGAGGAAGTTAACAACTTAATGGGACATCTCAAGCAACTGGAAAAGGAAGAACATTCCAATCCCAAACCAAGCAGAAGAAAAGAAATAACCAAAATTATTGCAGAATGAAATGAAATTGAAAACAAAAGAATTATACAACAGATCAACAAATCAAAAAGCTGTTTTTTTGAAAAGGTCAATAAAATAGATAAACCTTTGGCTAACCTAAGCAGAAAAAAAAGAGTAAAATCTCTAATTTCATCAATCAGAAATGGTAAAGACGAAATAACAACAGACTCCTCAGAAATTCAAAAAATCCTTAATGAATATTATAAGAAACTTTTTTCTCAAAAATATGAAAATCTGAAGGAAATTGACCAATACTTGGAAGCACGCCACCTTCCAAGACTTGAAGACAATTTTGAGGTAAGTCCCATCTATGTCTATATTGTTAAGTGTTTTTATAAAATGGTACTGAATTTTGTCTAATGCTTTATTTTTGTCTA
>CAUYON010112900.1:0-76463 GCA_963573935.1 Arctocebus calabarensis
CCAAAAAATGGCCGAGTGTTGTGGCGGGCGCCTGTAGTCTCAGCTACTTGAGAGGCGGAGGCAAGAGACTCGCTTGAGCCCAGGAATTGGAGGTTGCTGTGAGCTGTGATGCTACAGCACTCTATCCAGGGTGACAGCTTGTGGCTCTGTCTCAAAAAAAAAAAAAGAAAGAAAGAAACTGCCTTGTAACAGGGCAAGTTCAGAGTAAGACGCTGCAGGCGGACAGGCGGGCCTGAGTGGATGGAGCATTGTAGAATCAGGCGTCCTCAGCTTACGGGAGATGCCCAGTGGACGAGTTTTCTTAATGTTCCTTTCTGTAGGCCCAGCCCATCCCAGCACTGACTCAGTTGCTTACCAGTGAATGAGAACTTGTTGGCAGCCGCCCGTCTCTTGTTTCTAGCCCTAAAGCTTTCTCTGCTCCCTGCCTGTGTCCTCTTTGTGGCTCTTTTCTCCCTGGCCTCAGCTTAGGCCCACGTTCTCCACTCTTTGGTCTCCGCTCCCTGACGTGGGCAGAGACTCTTCCTACTCAGACTTGGCTGGCAGTCGGGCCACCACAGCTCTGCTGTGCAGCTGTGTGGGCTTGCAGTGTGCGCCGCCAGGTCAGGCCCTGCCAGGAACAAAAGACATGCAGCACAGTCACTCACTAGGCAAAGAGAGGCCAGATGTGTTGCTCTGAATCCTGCAGGGGCAGTGGGGACAGAGGCCCTGTCCTAGGTAGCTAGGAATGGGTCGAAAACTCTTGATACATGTTGGAGAAAAAAACAAAAGGCTCAGTGCCCTTCCGAAGGTTTTACTTTCAGTCACTAAGCAAATCTCCAGAGAGCCCCAGATTCTGAGCAGTGCCTCAAGTGACACAGGGATCTCTCTGTGGGGGCTGAGCAGCTGCCTGTCCATAGCCAGCTTCCTGCGCCACCATCGGCAAGCATGGAATAAGCCTTCATTCCTTTTAAAGGCCTTTTGAGGCCACAAAGGTTTTTGAGGACATTATATGGAGCTGGAGCCCAGTTTTACTGTTTACAATTATTATAGGGGTTATAGTCATATATCTTTATTTTTTATGACAAGTTGTTGGTTATTCCCTTGATTTATTTGAAACCGGGCTTTTGTTCAAGAACACAACCTCCAATTAAATGTGGTTGCTGTGGCAAAAATATGATTCTCTCCTTAGAATGACCCTCTTTGGGGACACTTCCAAAAACTCATTATGGTGAAAACTCAGAGCTGCCTATTCATGTTCATGAGCATTTCTTCTTGTGGTCACTTGGTTTTCCCATATGCAGGATTAGAGGGTGCTGAGGCTGCGGGTTGGACCCAGAGGAGAATGGAGGGAAAGGAAAGAATCTCTCCGGAGATGCTAAGTGGGTCACCATGTAAAGCCAAATACTTCAGAGGTGGAAGGAACCTGAGCGATCAAAATCCAATTCCTCTTTAATAAAAGGGAGGAATTACAACCCAGAGAGGGTGGGAAGCGAGGCCAGGCCCAGGTGCTCAGGCACTGGGTCACATGCTGTCCTCTCTGCCACACGGACTCCCTGGGGGGTGTCTTGGGCATACACCTGGCACCAGTGCTATCCTGGACTGAATCCAAGGGAAACAACCAAAGACTTGCTTATGGTGTGACTATATCTTTCATGAACCATCTGACGTTTTGAAAAGAGGGAGACAGATATTACTTTATCCTGTAGAGGAGATTTGTGGTCTATTAGAGATAGATATTTATTAGTACTTTGGATTCCAAAGAACTTGTCTCACCAAAAACGTGAATTTACCACCAGGCATGGAGAAAACCACTCAACTTGGAGACCAAAATTGTGGTCTCAGATCTGCTATTTAATCTGCCATGTGACATCACTGGCAAACCATCCACTTCTCTGGGCCTCTTTTCTTGGCTCTGTGGGCTTTTCTATGACTAGCTCTGCGTGCTGTTAAGGACACTGTTTGGGCTCCACTGAGACCCCCTTCATCCTGTCCAGGTCTGGTGTAGACAAGGGCTCATGCATATGTTCTCCAAAGCTGTATCTCAGCTTCTGCTTATGGGTAGCCCAGCCAAAGACACCTCCCTAATACTTGGCAAGAATCGGCTAAGATTCCGTATGTGGAAATCCTCTGAAAACTGGATTTTTTACAGAGCTCTTAACGATCCCCACTGGGGCTTCCTGACTGAAGGCCAGTGATGATAGCAGATAAGGCAGCCAGGGAGGCCAGGGCTGTTGTCATGTCTCCCACGGCTGTGAACCCAGGCTTCTCTTCCTTCCCCACCTAGGAGCCCAGAGTCACGGGCACACAGTAAAATGGGTTTTACTTGAAGGTGAACAATGTTTGCATTATGTAAGGTAGTGGCTGAACACATTTTTCCCATATTGGAAGGACAAGTGTCAATGTTGCAAATCATTTGGACCTTGGAACTGAACAAGGTCACAGAAATTCCTGCCTTGGCTTTAGATCCAAAGTGCTGTAAAAGTACCATTTGCAAACTGCAGTTTTCTTAAGTGATGCCAGTTTCAGCATATTTAAAAATCCCTAACCATTTATTTTAATAGGGCGTTTCAGAGATAAACGTGACGTATGTGTACAAAGTGAGGGGGGAAAGAGAAAGTGATAGAAGGATGGTACCCCCCCAGGTCTGGAAAGCTTGCAGTGTCCCCAGTTAATCATTGATGCCTCAGGGCCTGATGGGCCACCAGAGCTGGCCTGCTGTAGAAGGCCAGCATGCTTGCTAGGGGAACGCTGGGATGCGTGTGGTGTGTTAATGATTTACCCCTCACAGTTGCAGTGCTTGGGCTCCCCCTCTTTCTCCGAGGCTGACAGGAGCCTGTGCAATCTTCTTCCAGAGGGTAAGGCAGCCCTGCCTAACAGGTGCAGAGAAGATGAGGATGATTTGCACAGGAAGCCCAAGTGGTTTCTATCTGTAGAAGAGGGTTTCCTTCATTTTCTGAAAATGACAAAAACACTCTAACAGGGTCATTGTTGCCTGATGTTCCTTGCAGCTTGGTGCCAAGATAGTATCACAGGATGCACTGATTTTATGTGGGTGCATAACCTGTGTCACCTTGAAGCATGCATGATGTTTGTTTACATAGCTCTTTTGTTTGTATTGTTAGAAGGCCCCTGAGGACCAAATTAATGAATATGCTAGATGTTCATTATGTAGACATTCTAACACAAAAGGAGCACCTCTTTTAATTTAATTTTTTTGTTTTATAAAAGCCAAGAATATTATTTGCATAACTGTATCATTTTTGTTTTATAAAGGCCAAGAGTATTATTTGCATAGAAACTAATAGTTAACTACAAGGAAAAGAGGAGAGACTCAACAACCCTACCCTCCCAGAAACAGCCGCTGTTAACACTTGGTTTCATGTTATAGCGTCTGGGAGATGTCACATATCCAGAGGGACGTGGGCCCCTTGCATAGTCAGCCTAGGGTCTGATGCACTTGTTTAGTGAGACTCCAACGGCTTCTGGCATTGCTGACATGTCTGTGGACAATCAACTCTAGGATCTCAGCGTTTCCCCACAGGTATTCAGCCTCTGTCATGAGTATAGTTTAGATTTTGAGAGGAAAAGACTATTTTGTTTGTTTCCAGAAATTTAAAAGCGATGGTGATACTGATTTGGAGTTTTGTTTTGTTTTTATTTCTTTTTCCTTGGAAGCCTGACTGGAAGCTCATCAGATTCAGACTGGCACTTCAGGAGTGACAATATGGAGTAACCAAAGAAGGATTGTTCACTTTGGGGATTTCCACTGTCATTCAAGGCTTCCTTCCTTTGGAAGAAGTCTACATCCTGGTCACTGAGAATCAGCTATTGTTGGAGAGAGGCAAAGTGGCCCAGGGTGGATTGGGGGCTGGACACCTGGAAAGGACACTGAGCTTAGTCCAAAGACAACACTGGTGCTTTCAACACAGACTTTCCTCCCTTTGAGCGCTTGGGGAAGTGCCTAAGTTTGGATATCGGTCATGTATAGGGCTCCCTGCATAACTATATAGCATTGTCAATGACCTTGCAGTGATGTGAGGAGGATTATTGCTACGGGTCATTGAAGGCTTTCTTTATAAATGGCAAAATTTCAAGGTCATCCAGTGACTTTTGGTTTTGCTTTATCCAAATCCATTCTCTCTTGCCTTGGTGTGGACATATGGGTAGAAGCTATCACTACCACCATTTTGTAACACTAACATTCTCAGGAGTTTTCTATGATGTCTTCCGTGCACTGTCCAGGGCTAAGATCCTTCAATTCTGGGTCCTTGGCCCCACACTGGTGGGCCGCTCTGAGCCCTCCTTCTCTCAAGATGAGTCTATTCTGAAGGGCCTATTGAGTTTTATCTCTGCATTTTCCCCTTTTTTGGGAGCTGTCTTCTCTACAGTTGCTATGAATCTTAGTTGGGTCAAGTATTTTAAAGTGCAAAACACTTAGCACTCAACAAATGTCACCCATTAACTATTGTGAGCAAAAAGCCAAGGGTGGAAAGCCGGTGGTCTAGAGCAGCGGGGCCCATAGGACGAGGGATTGGACTGGGTATAAGTGGTAATTTTGCTAGTAGCCGCATTTTTAAAAAGTAGAAAGAAACAGGTGAACTTAATATCTTTAACTCAGCATCTCAAAAATATTGCCCTTTAATATGTAATCAATATTTTTAAATTATTGAGATATTATACATTTTTTGGTACTATCTTTGAAATACAGTGTGTAATGTACATTTCTAAGGAAACTCAGTCTCACTAGGCGCATTATAAGAGTGCCATCGGTATGTGTGACTAGTGGCTACCATTGGGGAGCACAGGGCCAAAACCTTGCAACTCATAACCAGTTTCAGGGACCAGCAGCTCCTGTGAGCTTGTCCCAGCTGTAGAATGTCAGGCCTAGCCCCGACTGTGGAAGCAGAATGTGCATTTTAACAAGATCCCTAAGTGACTCGTTCACACGTTAGGGTGAAGCCCAGGTCAGGGTCCCCACGTGCAGTCCTGACCCTGGGGTTCTGATTTAACTGGTATAAGGTGGGGCCTGGGCACTGGCATTTTTAAAGCTCCCATGGTGATGCTAATACACAAGAGTCACTTGTGTCTTGGGCTCTGGAGCCAGGATGCCTAACTCTGCCTGATTATAGCTTTGAGACCTTGGGAAATTACCAAAACTGTAACTTCCACATCCATCAAATGAGGATGAAAGTACTGTCTGCTTCCAGGGTTGTTATGAGGGTTAAATGAGTTGACACGTGGACAATACCTGGCATAGTGTGAAAACTCAAGAAATATAGGTTCTTACCCTTTCTTCTCTTTTCTTGAAGGTCCGGGGCTACCCGGAGCCCCAGGTGACATGGCACAGAAATGGGCAACCCATCACCAGTGGGGGCCGCTTCCTGCTGGATTACGGTATCCGGGGGACTTTCAGCCTTGTGATTCATGCCGTCCGTGAGGAGGACAGGGGGAAGTATACCTGTGAAGCCACCAATGGTAGTGGTGCCCGCCAAGTGACAGTGGAGTTGACAGTGGAAGGTGAGTTCCAGAAGGCAGGAGCTTTGGCAGGAGCTGAGCTGTCAGCAAACAAAAGAGACATCCCAGGGGACAAACTAGATGCCACCTCGCTTTCTTGCTCGAGCCTTCCCAAGGCTTCCCTCACATTGAGTCATGAGGCCTCCTTCTGGTGGCTTGTGGAGCCCTGCCCCTCGGGTCCCTGCCTGGCGCTCCAGACCCCTCTCTTACCACCCTACACCTGCACACCCGCTCACCCCGCTGTGGTCACACTGGCCTCTGCGTCTTCTTTAAGCAATGCCACAGGGCCTCTGTTCAGATGTCCCCTCCTTAGAGAGTCCTTTTCTGACCCCAGCCCTGTGATTTTCCATCCTCTAACCCCAACCCCACTCCCAATTTTGCTCCTAGGACTTATCACTATCTCGCATTACAGCATCTCCTGTGTTGCCCACTAGATGGGAGCTCTAGGAAGATACGGTTTTACCCTGTTCATTGCTATAGCAACCTAGAAAACTTTCTGGCTGGGGTAGATGCTGAGATATTTGGGGAATTGATGGGCTGCATGTGTCATCATTAGCATCATTATGGAGCAATATGTGCCCATTATTAAAAATTGTGTTACTCAAAAAATATACAGGAGATAAACATACCAATACATTATTTCATCTTTTTCCCACCTCTGTACTTACAAAAATACTATTTATATTCAAACGTCTGGGAGAAAACTATTTTTACCACTAGTGTATTCTCCTGGCATGCTGAAGCCACTCCACTAGTGAGAATGTTTCCAGGTCAGGTCCCTGAATGGTACCTAAAGCTTGATTCCAAAAGGACATTGGGGGTCTGTCAACCCCTCAGCAATAAAACCAGGTTCCCATGGCCCTTCCAGGCTTCTCTAAGTGCTTATGAACCAGAGGCTCAGACTTGCTTCTTCCTCTCTCAGAAGTCTGTCCTCCTGGCTTGGCACCTGTGGCTCAAGTGGCTAAGGTGCCAGCTACATACACCTGAGCTGGCGGGTTCGAATCCAGCCCAGGCCCGCCAAACAACAATAATGGCTGCAACCAAAATATAGCTGGGCATTGTAGCAGGCGCCTGTAGTCCCAGCTACTTGGGAGGCAGAGGCTGGAGAATCACTTGACTCCAGGAGTTGGAGGTTGCTGTGAGCTGTGATGCCATGGCAATAGCTATGAGGGTGACAGCTTGAGGCTCTGTCTCAAAACAAAAAGAAGTCTGTCCTCCCAGCCTGGTTTTTAGGGGATACTGTGTGGCAGGACTATGAAGAGAGGACCCAGGTAATCAGGGAAAGTTCTAGAGGGGGTGGGGTGCACCTGGGCCAATGGCCACTCTTTGCCCTGTTTATCCTGTTTCCCCATACCGTGGAAGGGCAGGCAGGTTGTTCCACAGAGCAGAGTATGCATAATTTGGATGCTTACCTTGAATTCTTTAACTGAGGCCCTTACTCATTCTAATGACCTTTAAGTGCCCATGGCTGGACCATTTCAGATGGAGGCAGCCCCTGGTCAGAGTTTGGGGATGGATCTCATCTCTGCCACTCTGGTACTGTGCTTGCCCCTAAATTATCTACTTTTCAATGCCCACACTTTGAGTTGAGGCCTACAATAAATAAAAAATTACACTACAGGCTCACATGCGAGAGAGACACAGTTAAATTCAAGAAGCAGGAGAGGGGAGGGGGCTTAGTACGTTCCTATATAATGAGTACAACATAAGGGCACGTGGGATGCTTTTTGAGGGGAAGGACTCAACTACCACTCAACTGTACCTTACAAATGCAAACGATGTGACCTAACTGTATGTATCCACATACTAACCCAAAATTAAAAAAAAAAAAAATTACCCTACCCCTTTTTCTGATTTCGTGTTTGGAGCTGGGGAAATGGAAAGCGTGCTGAGTTATGAGTCAGAGGCCAAGGTCCTGGGCCCAACTTGTGCCAATCAAAAGTGTGGCTTTAGACCTCTGGACCTCTGTTTCTGCAGAGTAAAGGGTTTGAATTTGGTGGCCTCTACAGCCTGGCTAGCTCTTATTTTCTATAATCCGTGTTAAAGGAGGACTGGATGAGATAGGAATGTAGGGGAGGTATAAAATCCTAGATAATATGATATGAAAACCTTTTCTTCAATTCCCGTTATTGAGGAAGTGAGGAAACATTTTCAGTAGGTCACAGTACCCAGGATAGGGAAGGGAGATAGGGCAGGCAGGCTATAGAAGAGTGAGAGTGGCTTACGGTTCTTAACTCTATCTGCATCCCCTTTGCTTTTAATTTGGGGAGATTCAGGCCCCTAAATTAAAATTAAGATATAGGCAATTAAGATGAAATTAAAAGGTAAAATTTTTTTTTTTTTTTGAGACAGAGCCTCAAGCTGTCACCCTGGATAGAGTGCTGTGGCATCACAACTCACAGCAACCTCCAATTTCCTGGGCTCAAGCGAGTCTCTTGCCTCCACCTCCCAAGTAGCTGGGACTACAGGCGTCCGCCACAACGCCCGGCCATTTTTTGGTTGCAGCCATCATTGTTGTTTGGCGGGCCCAGGCTGGATTCGAACCTGCCAGCTCAGGTGTACGTGGCTGGCGCCTTAGCCCATTGAGCCACAGGCGCCGAGCCAAAAGGTAAAATTTTAAAACATTTTATGTCCTCTAACCACAGGAAGTAGAGAACAGCCTAAAGGCTGCAGCCTCAGTCAATGTCGGTGGACCCCGTACACATCCTGCTTCTGCTTCAGAGGCTGCTTGTAGGATGATGTGTGGTGTGGGGCCACCCTTGGACCATAGACCCTCAAGGACCCACTCTGGTGCCTTCTGACATGGGTAATTTATTAACTGTGTCAGGCTAGCCCAAGCCTTTACAAAAGGAATCCTGCAGCCACTTGCATGCCTTCCAACCCTCGGGAAGTGCTTCTTACTTGGGAAGAGCAGAGGTCCTGAATTAAGAGTTGTACTTCTTATGTGGAGTCTTTTAAACCCTTAGTGGTCAAATTTAGGGAATAGTGTTATGCAGTGGAAAGAAAGGCAAATGGTCTTGGATTGAATTTTAGTTCTATTCATTTCTAACGAAGGGGAAATTAACCTTTCTGAGCCTTCCTTCCTTTTCCATAAATTAGAGCTCATAGCTGCCCTGTAGGATGGTATAAAGAATAAACACAGCCACAAATAGCCAGCACCCAGAAAGTAGTAGCCTGGCCATTATTTGAACTGGCATTAACATTCTTAGAGCTGCTTATAGAGGGAAATCTGTAAAAGAGAAAGCTTCTTCTTCTTTTTTCCAACTTGACGATTAGAGCCAAGATTATGTTTTGGGGTTTTTTTTTAGGGGTATACACCCTACTTTTTAAAATCCAGACAGATTCTTAAAATGCCCTGAGATTTTGTCCTTTTCTGTCTCATCACAGTTAGCAATATAAATGTGGTAGGGATGAAGATTTTTCTTTTTGCCCCATTAATTTCTTTGCTGTAAAATGGTTGTGTGTCAAGACCGCATTGGCAGAAGCCTCCCTTATGTAGGATACAAAAGAGTTAGGTGGAAAATTACTTGCTCTCATTCTGTCGTTGAAGGACAACTTTGGATGTCCTTTACCATGACTTCCTTCCCTTCTTTGTTTTCACCTTCCACTTTATCTTTGTCTCTTTTTCCCCATAAAATATGCGCTGGCTCCCTTGCTGGCCCATCTCTGATTTTTACCATTAGTGCTGCCTCCTTTTCTTTCCATCTCTGTCCCTCCATCTCCTTCTCCACCCTTTGTGGAGTTAGGCTTTTCTTAGTTGCTCATAGTTCTGGCCTCTTCTTCTTTCATTAAATTTCACTCACTGAATGTGCTAACTTTGTGTTGGGGTATGGAGAGCAACAAAACTTGCTCATTGCCCATAAGAGACTGACTTCCTTGGCCTCACACTTTTTTATTATATTGCAATTGAGATCCACTGTTAGGCCATATTTATGAAATACTGGCTTTGAATGGTGCTGTGTGGGAGACAGAATCCTTTGTTAGGTCCTTATTTTTTTTATTTGAAACAGTCTCACTATATCGCCCTCAGTAGAGTACTGTGGCGTCACAACTCACAGCAACCTCCAACTCTTGGGCTTAAGTGATTCTCTTGCCTCAGCCTCCCAGGTAGCTGGGACTACAGGCTCCTGCCACAACGCCTGGCTATTTTGTTGTTGTTGTTGTAGTTGTCATTGTTGTTTAGCAGGCCCAACCTGAAGACCTGCCACCTTCAGTGTATGTGGCTGGTGCCCTAGCCGCTGAGCTACACGCGCCGAGCCTGTTAGGTCCATTTTACAAAAATTTGGTTGGTCAGATAAGAACCAGACACATTGAAAGCTAAGCAAAAGCACAACAGGCAGTACGGGTGTATTTCTGAAATGACTGACACATTAGCCCTGTAAGTGCAGAGGAAAATCAAGGCCCGGGGAGGCTGGAGTGATCTGTGATGTCTTCTTGGAGGAAAAGGGGCTTGAGTTAGTCTTAGAAGAGCAAGTCAGATTTGGATGGTAGATTGAGATTCAGATGATGAGGATGGGAGGGAAGTGGGAAGAGTTAAGGCCCAGGTTGGGGGTAGGTGAGCTCAGTGTGGGGGAGCAGACAAATACTAGCAGAATAGTGGGGAATGAAGCAGATGGACAGGTTGGGAGGAGACAATGGGAGGTCTGCAGCTCAAGGCTGGGCAGAGTTTGGAGTCCCATCCACTCCAGAGAATGAATGGACTGTTCCTTTTGCACTTCCATGCTGCTCATAACTCTCCAAATGAACTGCTCCTCTTAGCCACACTGGGGCTGCATGCTGTGTGATGACTTTCGTCTCACAGATCTTTTTAGCCTTACTTTTATTTTCACAAGTATTCTAATTACACTTTTTCAGGTTTTTTGTTAATCTCTCATACACCATCATTTTGCGTGATCCCCAAGAAACAGAGGTGCTTATTGATGCAGTGAGTTTCCCCAGGTTCGTACTTAAGATAACCTTCCGGAGTGTGCACTTCCCCATGGACTGGCTTCCAGCCTGACACTGTGCTCTGGACAGCAGACAGATGACTAACAATGTATCAAACCTACAAGAAGGCAGTGTCTCACAGTGGGTATAAATTTTTCTTTGTTTTCTTATAAATTAATATAAAACCAGCTTTATGATTTAAGTACTAAAGATAATTCCTGTTACTCAGCTTAGTATTTGTGGAATCACTGGAATACAATTCTAGAGAAGCAAGCTAGGATGCCTGGGAGTTTTGGCCTTTAAAAGAAAAAAATAAAGGAAATAAATTATTTTCTGTCTGTGGAGTATCTAAATTTCTCTAGAGTACTTAAGACAATTGAGAGATCACTGGCATCAATTCTTTGAACTATTTCCCCCCCAAAACAAAACTGCATGTAGCTGTTCCTTTGAATTCATTGGGTAGGATATATGACCACCTTATCCATGAACGACCAGGAAAGAGTTTGTCTTCTAAGAGGTGGATATTTGACTTCAACCTCTTGAGGAAGAATTGATTCTTTAGTGGGTTAGTTTCCCAGATCCCTAAACAGAACTCTGAAATAACCTCCTTAACCTCCATGGAAGGGTATGCTTGTTATAGAGTCTCACAGCAAGGAATAGTGTGCACGTGTGCATTCCAGCAGGAACGGGCTGTAACTTAGATTCTGCATAGGTAGAGAGTGTAGAATAAATGCTGTGTTTAGGACAAGGGCCCTGTATATATAGTGACAAGCACCTTCTTTCAGAGTCCCATTAATATTATGGTTAGGACTTGGGTTGTTCCCATGAAGACTCATTGAAACTTTTGACAGGTGATGGTACCCATCTCCTTAGGAGGAAGGGTGGCCAGACGACCTTAGTCATCCTCAGATGCACCCTGCCCACTCCTGCATCAGTCGTCCTCGAATCCTGCTGTGCCAGCATCTGTAGATCTCTCGTTGCCCTCACCTTCCCATCCCCACTGCCACCATCTGGCTCTGGCTGCCATCATCTCTTACCCGGAGCTGAAGTTCTCCACTGGTTTCTCCATTTCCACTCACGCCCTGCTATAATCTCCACATTGCTGTTTTAAATAACTTTCCTTTTAAATTCATATCAGATTGTATCACTCTCTCCCTTTGACTCCTCCAGTTATTTGCCATTGTCTCTGAATTAAACTCTCAACTTCAACAAGGCCCTGCCTGTGTGACGTGACTCTTTATCTCCTCATCCCTCCTTGCCTGCTGTGTTTTAGCCACTCAGATCTCTTGGTTCTCTCAAATACTGAGCCTTTCTTCCCCAGGGCCCGGGCCTGTGCTCCTCTGCCCTCTCCCCCTGGAAACCCTGCTCAACTTTCTGGCCCCAGTCCAGACCTCACTGCCTCTGGGAAGCCCCGCTCACCGCCCCTAGGTGGCTTAGTTAGGCATTCTTCCAAAGCACTCAGTTCCTTCTGCTTGAATTTGTTTGTGTTGAGATTGTAAATAAGGGTTTTAATATTTTTCTTCCCCACTAAAAGTGCAAGCTCCATTAAAACAAAGATATGTCCTTTCTTAATCAGTTGCTAAATCCCCAGTGCTGGGAGCCTAGCACAAGGCCTGACCCCATAGTACATCCAGCCCACAGGAGATGCTCAGTAAAATACATGTCTTTGAGTCATCTGTACTAAAATACCAATCTAGTCCATATTATATAGGAGTGTTAGCCAGAGCTTCAACAAGTAGACCAATGTGTTCAGTAAAAGCCAGAATAAAATCTGAGCCTTAAGAGAAAGGTGAAGTGTGTCCAAGTGGTTAATATTCAGCCAGAAGCTATGATCCTGGGCATTTTTCCAGAGGTTTGCTTAAGCCAGTGGCTCTAAATGGAGACAGTACCACCCTCTAGGGAACACTTAGAAGATTCATGGGGCCCTTTTGTTTTCCTAGTGATTGGGGCAGCTGCTGGCATTTAATGGGCAAGCACTGGGTTTAGGATGTGCTGAATTTTTCCTAATTCCTAACAGCCAAGAAACATGCAGGAACAGAAGCACTACAAATACAATATATTAATCTATGGTTCGTTAGTCTTCAATAACATTTTTTAAAAGCTTTTAAAAACTCTTAAAAACAATCCCAATAGGGCGGCACCTGTGGCTCAGCAAGGGTGGCAGGTTCAAACCCAGCCCCGGCTGAATTGCAAAACAAAACAAAACAAAAAAACAAGCCAGATAACTTAAGAAATGGTCATTAAAAGGAACGAAGTTATAACTTCAAAATTACTGAAAACTTTATGCACATTTTTCTACTAAGTGAATTATAGCATTTCTAGCTATGTAAATATATAATTTTTATATAATTACATGTATATATAGTTTAGTTACTACACTATTACCCTTTACTATTGCCCTAAAAATGTGGACCAGAGGAGATTTGAAACCCTTAACACATTTAGAACCAAGGAGTATTGAATTAATGAAGACACATGAAGTGGAGATGTCTCATTAAATTTTATTGCCATCTCACATATTTTTTAAAACTTTGGGGTCTGGTGATAAATCTGTGTTGTAAACATTACCTGTTGAAGTTTTTTCTGTTGGGGTTACTACTAGTTTCATCCTAATACAGAGCTTTTATGTGGCTTCTTATTACTATTCCTTTGTCCAAACCACTCACTGAATATGTATTTCAAGGTGTGGTGGGATTTTAAAATATAGATAAGGTTTCTGTGCCAACTTCTTACTATTGAACTCCATGTCATAAAACAGAGAATTGTTTTCATACCACATTAATAGTGGTTTTCGTTTCATATTTTCTCCACTTCAGTGGTCTGTAACTTACCTTGCTATGTTATCTTCCAAGGTTATTTTCTTTTTTCATTTTTTATATAATCATGTTCTATTATTTATCTTATTTTTATTCTTATAGTCAAGCAGCCATGTGTACACCTGTGCTTTTTCATTTTCCTGCGCTACATGTATAGTGTGGTTTTTTGATCATTTACTTTTAAATCCAAGCGTGCGTTATGAATTGATGCAAGCTTCTGAGGGTCCTTCCTTCTAATGTCCTGGAGCATTTACATATTGAAACAGTCGTGCTCGGACTGTGACAAATGGAAATACCTATTATTAGAATTTACTTTCCTTCTGTATCTCTTTGGTATTTTGTTTAAGGCTTTACTTCTTGTTTTTTTTTTTTTTAAATTCTATGTATGGGTGATGAGTGGTGAACATTGATTCAGAAGGGCACAGAGGGCCCCTTACTAAATATGTGTCATAAAAAGCGGACACTTGTTCTGATAGAGAACCACTGTTTTAAAAAATCCTTTCAAAATATGTGGGAATTGTCCACAGTAGAGTGGCTGCTCCCCAGGTCCCCTGGTTTACGCCTATTGTCCTGGCATAGTTATTAATGTGTCCCTTCCAGTGTCAAGAGTCCCGTCCCTGTTTGGGTGGTAAATTGTATCAGTCCACATTTTTAGAGGCCTTTCTCCTCCTTATAGTCTCGATCACATTATTCACTTTTTGAGCAGTAAGTTGTCTCTCAATTCAGTCTTTTCCTTTGACAAATAGGGTTGGGTGTACTTTTATCCCCTTCACTACTGGACTCTTTGCTCCTAAGCCCTGCCGCCAGGCTCTTTTTCTCATCCTTGAAAAACCTAAAATCACTGGCTCAGATACCTTCAGTGTCTCGGACTTCCCTTTCCCTCACCAACCTGATCTGTCCTCTCCAATGCTCTGAACTCACTCTTCTATTTTTGGTATTTCTACCTTAATCTTCTTTCTACTTATTTTTCTACATAGCCTTAGTGTTCTGCCAAATTTTCATTTGCAGAATTAATTTTGCCTTATCTGATAGTGTGCAACTTCAAGTGTTTTCCTATAAATAGACTCCATTAGACACTTTAGCCCAAATTCTCTTTTTGTTTTGATTTAAACGCTGGTGTTAACTCACATTTAAATAAGCATTTCTTGATACCATTTACTTTTA
The DNA here is from genome assembly GCA_963573935.1 of Arctocebus calabarensis. Classification (NCBI taxonomy): domain Eukaryota; kingdom Metazoa; phylum Chordata; class Mammalia; order Primates; family Lorisidae; genus Arctocebus; species Arctocebus calabarensis. The sequence continues at coordinate 14,400 of CAUYON010112900.1, forward strand.
GCTGACTTTTTGAATCATATCATAAACTACTCTTATCCTGACATAAAAGTCTCTAAATAACATTCTTTTTGCTATTCTTGGGTAAAATGTCATATTTTTTCTTTCATTTTATTTTTTAAGGAATAAAGGAATTTTAACCTTTAGACTAAAAGGTTTAGCTCCCTAGAGTTTTTAAAATGCTCAATCTTTTGAATCCCGCGATCCAAGTTTAAGTCTTGGTGGAAGCTTTCCGTTTAATCCGGTGTAAGATCTTAGGGGTTCCAAGGTATAACGGTGAGCACTCTGGACTCAAAATGCTCAGCCTAATTTTTTTATTGTGATATAATACACATAATATAAAATTTACCAATGTAACCACTTCAAAGTATAAAGCTCACTGTCATTTAAACTGTGCATTCACAGTTTGTGCAGCCATCACCACTGTCTCATTCCAAAACTTTTTCATTACCGCCAATGGACCCTGCATACATCAAGCATTCACTCCCCATTCCCTCCTCCTGTAGCCCCTGGCAACCACTAACCAACTTCTTTCTCTGTACTCGCCTCTCCTGGACATTTGACATGCATGGATTCAGACCATGTGTGGCCTTTCGGGTCTGGACTCCTTCACTTAGCACACTTTCCCAAGGCTTATCTGTGTTGGAGCCCATGCCAGCACCTCACTCCTCACTCCTGCAGGGTATTTCACTGTAGGGAGACACCACATACTGGTTTATCCATTCTTCAGTTGATTGCTATAATTTTTCTGAAATGAGCAATATGTAGTACAGTAGCACAGATGAATGCAGGAAACAGTACTCAGAAATTTGGGGCAGGAGTGTTCCTGGTTGTATGTGGGCAATGCTGCTATGTAGAGCATGCACAGAGGACCTGCTCACCCTCTTTGAGTATTTGGAGGCTAGATTTTTACTTTCTCTTCCCTCTCTCTTTTCTTTTTTCTTTGTTTTTTTTGAGACAGAGTCTCAATCAGTCACTCTGGGTAGAGTACTGTGGCATCACAGCTCACAGCAACCTCCAACTCTTAGGCTTCAGCAATTCTCTTGCCTCAGCCTCCCAAGTAGCTGGGACTAACGATGCCCTCACAACACCCAGCTATTTTTTCATTGTTGTTGCAGTTGTCATTGTTGTTTTAGCTGGCCTGGACCAGGTTTGAACCCACCAGCCTCGGTGTATGTGCCCAGCTCCCTATCCACTGAACTACAGGCGCTGCCCTCCCTCTCCCTTTTCTTGTAATGAGATCATGTTTTGTTTTTTTCTTTACCATTGTATAGGTTTTAGAAAACATAGCTGAATAAAATAGAGTCCCACCCTCCAAAGCCAATCACTCTTAATAACATTTTGATATCTTCTGTTACCGTTCCTGTTTGGGTGTTTTCCTTTTACCTGGTTAGAGTGAATAGATAACTTTGTATGCTGCTGGATTTTTTCATGAAGTGCATTTATTTAACAAATATTCAAAAACCTGCAGTAAACTGAGGATTATTGTGGATTACGCTGAGGAGTGGATAAGACGTTCTAGTGAGATGTGGTTTGGGGGTCATCAACATAGAGATGATATTTAAAGCTGCAGGACTGTTTGGGAAGAAGACAGAGCTGAGAAGGGTCCCAGGACTGAGCCTCAGGGCACCCAGTTTGCAGAGGCCTAGTGGAGAAGGTTGAGAGAAAACAGACAACCAGCTCAAGGCAGGAGAATCTAAAAGAGCAAGAGCTTTGAAGTGGAGTGGGCCTGTCTGTCAAATGCTACTGAGCATCTGAGTTAGATGGGGGCAGAGGATCTGCCATTGAGTGTGGTCAGGTGGTCAGGATGGAGCTCAGTGAAATGAAGAGGCCCATACTTGGAAAGTGCTAAGGAGCTAATGGGAGAATATTTTAACACATACGTGTTATCTGCATATTTTGTACATTTTTTTTCTGAGACAGTGTCTCACTTTGTCACCTTCTGTAGAGTGCTATGGCATCATAGCTCACAGCAACCTCAGCTCTTAAGCTCAAGTGATTCCCTTACCTCAGCCTCCCCAGTAACTGAGACTATAGGCAATTGCCACAATGCTTGGCTAGTTTTTTAGTGGAGACGGGGGTCTCCCTTTTTGCTCAGGCTGGTCTTGAACATCCTGAGCTAAGGATGCTGGGATCATAGGCATAAGCATATATTCTTAAACATAAGGTAATGGCAGAATAAAATGTCTATTGTGCATTTAACATAACCACTTACTGTCTTCCTAATCTGTGACATTTACATTGTTTCCAGTTTTTACTGTTATAAAGAGGCCAAAATAAACAGCTTTGTAAGTTTTCCTTTCTAGTTTTAGCATCATTTCCTTCCATTGGAGTCACGGAAAGGGAGATACTGGTGTGAGAGCAGAGCATCTTTAAAGCCTCTGATTTTTTTCCGTGGTCAAATACTTTCCTTAAGGACTGAACTATCTGCCCTCCCTATGGCAGCCTCTGAGAGGCCCAGCATCTTGACTGTACGTGTCAGTTGCATCCTTCCTAAACAAGTCTCTCCTTTAAAAGTTCTTTGACCCTTGCATCAGGAATGACAAGAACCAAATCACATTATGGAGTGAAAACTAGATAGAGCTCACTAAGTAATGTTAAATAGAAATCACCAGTCATATGGAGCCACAACTTAAATGTGATGCAGGTGTTTGTTATTCATCCCTTTCACTAAGGTTCTGGTGAGACCAGGAAAGATTCAGGCGTGATCTTCCTCTTCCAGGCCTACGTTCCTGTGCAGGCATAGAAACATCATCAGTGCTAGAATTTAAGGAAGTTTACCCTTTTTCCAGTAAACACCCTGCAAATTCCCCATAGCAGCTGTCTGCTGATATCAGCAAATGACTTCTCCCCTCCCCATGCGCGCCTTGGCTGGAGTTTTATAAACATTCCCAGTTTGAAGCAAAAAGAGAACAACTTCCAGGGTCATCATCATCTCAAAATTGTCCTCTCCTCCCCATCTCCATTCCCCAAATAAAACTCCCACTACTTTACAGTTACTTCCTGGTCACTTATGAATTGTCCCTCCCTGTTGTCTTGCAGGATTTGCTGTTTAACTCCTTTCTGCCCAGACAGCAGCAGCCACCCGGTAGGATAGCACACGGTGTGACATCATCTCACCCAGGACTGGCGGTGGCCAGCTCTGCAGGTTCTGGGGGAGGTGCTGGCTCTGCTGGGGCTGGTCTCCAGTGAGCTGTCCTGCTCCATCTCGACTTGTTACTGTTTGCTGGGCTTTAAGTGGGGGAATGGAAGGTGGAGAATAGAGGTGGTAAGAAGGGACATCTCCCTCCTTTTAACTAGGTCATTTTCTGGAGTGGTGCTGGGTCATCAAAGATAAGCCCCAGAATGGAAGACCCAGTGTGAGACCTAAGAGCACAGCAGGATGGCTGAGGGTTCTAGAACCCAGTAGATCAGGGTAAATTTTTGTACTGTTACTGATTCTGTTACCTTTTGTGGGTGACTTGATTTCTTTGGATCTCATTTTTTTTCCCATCTGCTTAAAACACAGAATAATAATATATGTAGTACCAGCCTTGTTACATTCTTACAAGAAACTCACACAGTGATGTATACACAGGATCTACCATAGTGCCCGTGGTGGCCCAGCACACGCTCAGTCTGGGCTCACATTGCCATCACTCTTCTGCCCACCCTGCTGTGGAATCTTCCTGACTTTCATTGCTCCAGGTTGGTAGCTTAGGCCTGACTCTTCAACCCTCTTTCTTGCAGGGAGTTTTATGAAGAAGCATGGTCAGCCTGTTTCGAAAACCTTAGGGTAAGTTCAAGGCATGGTAAGGGTTGGACTGGCTTTTCCTGCTGACATGACCCTGATGCATCTAGGGAGTAAGTCTTCTTGGGCCTCCTAGTTAAAGTAACTAAAGGACGGGAGCCTAGTGGGATGTGATACGTCATTCACACAGAACCTGCTGGGATCCCCCTGTGGTCCAGCTACTAAATGCTAGGAAGAGGGAGACATGGCTAGAGTCTGCAGGTGACCCTAACAACCGAGGCAATAGTCAGAACATGTAAATAAGCAGACTTAGGAGAGGTGAGTAACTGAAGCTGCTGTAACAGACAAGCCCCAAATTGCAGTGGCTCAATAAAGGGAAAGTTCATTTCTTACTCAAGGGACATTAAGTTCAGATATTCAGACACAATATATGAAGAGCCGTCCATGCTATTTTTCAGGAACCTGGGCTTCTTCCATTGGAGCTCCATCATCTCCTAGGCAGGCCCTTGGGCCACTGCTAGGCCTTCTGTGTCTCTCAGCTCGGGCAAGAGAGAGTGTGGAGAGTCTCAGAGGCTGTTTCCATGGGTCATCCCAGGAAATAGCATTCAGCACTTCTATCTTGTGGCCAGCCTGAGTTCAGCAGAATTCAGGTGTACCTAAGTGCACAGGAGGCTAGTAAACGAAGCCTAGCTGCATGTCCAGGAGGTAGAGGAAATAGGTTTTGGTGCCACAGATTTTTCCAGAGAGGGCCTGAGAAAATGTTCAAGGCATAGAGCTGGGAAGGCTGCTCTCTGATGGTTTCTAATGCCAACTTAAAAGTGACTTGAGTGGGGTGGAAGGGGGAAGATTAAATCACTGCCTTGCCTGGGGCTGGATTATCTGATCATTTCTTTCCAGGGACAGATTTTCAGCGCCAGCAACCGAGACCCGTCCTAGCATCTGGGGAGAGTGCCCACCAAAGTTTGCTACTAAGCTGGGCCGAGCAGTGGTCAAAGAAGGACAAATAGGACGATTCTCCTGCAAGATCACTGGCCGGCCCCAACCACAGGTCACCTGGCTCAAGGTGAGCTTTCTCTCTGCCCTGACTCTGACCCAGACCTGTTCAGGTTAGCTGCTTTGAATAGTAGGAGCCTGTCTTTCCATCACTTTCCTTCTATTCTGGTTTGTTAGAAATGCTTATTTTTGCCCCTGTCACACACCTTCCCTCTATTACTCAGACCACAAAGTTCCTATAATCCTCGAACTCACAAAATAGCATAAAACTTCTGAGTCAAGACAGATCAGATGATCTCAAGAGAGTGGACTATGAGTTTATGGTATTGGGTTTCAAGCCACAGCGCCCACACTCATAAAGCATGTGGCACTGGACAAGTCACTGGACCTCTCAGAACCAGGGTCGCTTGGTTTCCTTATCTGGGAGGTAGAAATAATGCCACCTACCTCCAAATATTGCTGGAAGGCTCCGTGTGGAAGTGCCGTATAAATCCTTCAGGGCTAGGTGCAGTGGAGACAGAGGTGGACGAAGTGGTGGGGGAGAGACAAGTGGAGGGTTAGACATCAACAGGGCAGTAAGGAAGGCAGGCACAGGGGGTCACAACCAGGCAACTGGGAGTTTAGAGATGGAGCTCCCGGGTGAAAATGGTTATTGATACTTCTTACCTGCTTCCCAATTCTCCTGAACTCACCCTGGGAAAGGACTAAAAGGAGTAGGAAGGCAAAGGCAAGCTGAAGTGGGGGAGTAGGGGACTTTTTCCCTCAGGCTCAGCTTCCATGTGTCTGCACTGAACTAGACACAATACCCCTCCAGGTACACAGGCCTCAAGTAGGGCCCTGGCCCTGTCTGAAGACTGCTGAGCGCTGCATTGACTGAGCCCAGTGCAGAGGGCTCTGCTGCCCAGGACCTGGTGTCTGTCCCACCAGAATTGGCAGGAGGCCGGAGGACACTGCCAAAAGCTCAGCAGATTTCTGTGACCAAGCTGCCCTGTTGCCATCCACAGGGGAACGTGCCACTGCAGCCGAGCGCCCGAGTGTCTATGTCTGAGAAGAATGGGGTGCAAGTTCTGGAAATCCATGAAGTCAACCAAGATGATGTGGACGTGTACACCTGCCTGGTGGTGAACGGGTCAGGGAAGGCCTCCATGTCAGCTGAGCTTTCTATCCAAGGTATCACCCCTGGGCAGGCCAACCGTCCCTTCCAGGCCCGTGCCTTCCTCAAGGGCTTGTTGGCTGTGCCTCTGCGTGTATGGCCATGTGACACACTCACGCACCCACACATCCCCCAGGGCAGGTCTCTAATAAGAAGACAGGTCCGGGCACAGGGAGGAGGCTGTGCACTGGACCACCACCTTCCCCTGAGCCCTGGTGCACTGGACCACCACCTTCCCCTGAGCTTTGCCCTGCCCTGTGTCTTCAGCCTCCCCTACTCAGGTTCCTTTTCTGTATATCTAACTGCCAAGTGGTGGAGTGGATGTTGCACTCTAAAATGTACTCATCATCCACTCTACTCTTCACATCAGGTGTTCCCTCGACCTGATGCTGTCCCTGGGTCCCGTGGTCCTTCTCACCCAGACTGGACAGCTCAGTGAGCTCTTTGACCCCTCCCCCTTTCCTCATTCAACATCAACCCCATCAGCCCTTCCTTAGAAATCTTGCTGAACATGTCTCATCCTGGCGTGGTGCCTGTAGCACTGGTTACAGCGTTGTCCACTAGCACTTGGGCAGGCGGGTTCGAGCCCAGCCTGGGCCAGCTAAACAACAATGACAACTGCAACAAAAAAATAGCCAGGCATTGTGGCAGGTGCCTGTAGTCCCAGCTACTAGGGAGGCTGAGGCAAGAGAGTCACTTAAGCCCAAGAGTTGGAGGTTGATGTGAGCTGTGATGCCACAACACTCTACCTAAGGCGACGTAGTGAGACTCTGTCTCAAAAAAAAAAGAAAAACGTGTCTGTTCCTGACTGTCCCTTGGTCCCTCCAAGTCTGGCCTGGGGACCCAGAGGACAGATGGGGAAGGGGCTGGATGTCCCTTCCTTGAGGAAGGCAGGCTTCCCTCAGGAGGGAAGTGACCTCCTTGCCTCCCTTACCCTTTTTTCTTCTGAGGTTTTTCTCTGCATCTCTTTCCTTTGTCTGAAACTATTCCTCCTTACTCTAGTCACTATTTTTGGTCCAACCTGCGGATTTTTCACAGTCCACAGAAAGAAATTCATTTTACAGTACAGTGCAACCCAGAACAGGTGTACATGTATAAGCATATTTAACTGAAATGAGTTTCGTGAAACCGTCCTGAATTGTATTATGTGACGTACGTACTGGTGTTCCCTATTCCAGTCCACACCACTACAACAAGAAGTCCTGGTCCTAACCAAAGAATTTGACTGGCTCACTCACTGCTGGATCAGGAGCTTCCTGCAGCCATCCGGAGGACTGATTTAGCTACTCTCCCTGTACCTACCCTGCTGCTGAATTACAAACTGTTCCCTTCTGGTGGACTTCATGACAAAACATGTTGCCTGGGATTGGTTTTAAAATATTCAAACAGACTGGGCACGGTGGCTCACGCCTGTAATCCTAGCATTCTAGGAGGAGGGTGGATTGCCTGAGCTCAGGAGTTTGAGATCAGCCTGAGCAAGAGTGAGACCCATCTCTACTAAATATAGAAAAACTAGCCAGGTGTCGTGGCAGCCACCTGTAGTACCCTCTCCTCAGGAGACCAGAGGATCCCTTGAACCCAGGAGTTTGAGGTTGCTGCGAGCTGTGAGACTCTGTCTCAAAAAAAAAAAAAAAAAAACCAAACAAACAAAAAACTCAAAAGAAAACAAAAAGGGCTAAATAAGACTAGAAAAGTGTCAGTAATACCTTAATCTTGGAATCTTGGTGCTGGCTTTCAGGAATTGTTATAACCCTCTATTGTATATTTTGACATTTTTTATGAAAATATTTGAAAAAGAACATGGCAGGAAAAAAATGCTTTTTCTTTGAGGAACTGAATTAAATTACACTTCATACATTTTTAAAGCATGTATTTGTCAAAAATAAACACTTTGGGGGTTTTCTTTTTGAAGGCTACCAGTAAGTTACAGTGTTTGGGTTTACAATTTTCAGTAGATGTTTATTTTTGTTTGTCCTTGGATTGGTTTTTGTTTCCTTCTGTTTAGCAAATAGGAACCAGTACCATGTCCTCAGAGCACGATAGCTGGAGCCACTATTTAAAAGCCCAGGAAGCCAGCATTTGCAGCTTTGACTGCAACTCCAGGGCGAGGAGGAACTGATCAGACCAACCAAAAGTGTTCAGCACCAAGGAAGCTGGAAAGAGTGGGCAGAGTGGGTCCGTAGTGTCAGCGCAATGCATGGGAAGTGAAAACTTGGTGTATAAAGTATTCCAAGCGTTCCACTAACATTCTTTCTACTCTTCTCCCCTTTTCCAGGTTTGGACAGTGCCAAGAGGTATGTCCAGGCTTTGTGATTATGATGTTTTCCATCTTGAATGCCCTGGAAAGGAAGAAAAGTTGTTATCAAGAAATGCCCTTAATTCTCAAGTTGTTTTATAGGGAAGGAGAATTGACTAGAGGAGACTGTTTTATTTCATCCTCCTATTGTAACGTGCCCTACTGTCTGTATAGCAGGCTTGCTGTTGGTGCTGAGACTCCAAACCTCAGTGCCTGCACCTTCCTCAGCTTCTATGCAGTCCCTCCAGTAGTTATCCTTCACTGGGAAGGGTGAGCACTCTGCCCTACATGTTCCAGGCCAGATCCATTCACTCACTCTGCTAGGTTCCTTGGGAGCCTCCTTCACTGTGTGAGGGCCAGTGCAGGATGTGCAGGGTACAGGGCCGAGCAGATGACCTACCATAGAGAAGGGCTTTGAACAGGGCCACGGACCGGGCATGGTGGCTCATGCCTATGATCCTAGCACTCTGGGAGGTCGAGGCAGGTGGATTGCTTGAGCTCATGAGTTTGACACCAGCCTGAGCAAGAGCGAGACCCTGTCTCTACTAAAAATAGAAAAACTGAGGCAAAAGGATCACTCGAGCCCAAGAGTGAGAGGTTGCTGTGAGCAATGATACCACAGCACTCTACCCTGGGCAATAGCTTGAGATTCTGTCTCGAAAAAAAGAAAAAAAAAAAAAAGGGAGCCACGAATGCATAATTAGAAACTGTGATGCATCTCTGAAGAAGAGTAACAGAAAGGCACTGATTTAGAATGGAGGATCAGAGAAGTCCTTGCTAAAAACTCACTATTTAAGCTCAGACCTGTGAAGAAAGGCTCAGGAAGAGTGCTTCAGAGGGGACAGCGGGAGAAAGTCTTGAGGGTGAGAGGTGGGCATGTGGGGCCCCGGAAAGATGCCCAGGTAGCCTCATCATCAGGGTGAGGCGCAGTGCAGCCAGCATCCTGAGGCCATCTCGAGTAGCTCAGTTTATTCTCCATGTAGTAGAAAAGCTGTTGGAAAATCCTCAAGCTTGAAATGATATAATTCGATTTATGTTTTTAAGAGATTAATTATGGTTGCAGGGTACAAAGTGGATTGTAGAGGACAGAGTGGATAAGGGAAAAGGGAGGGTGGTGTAAACGAGAAGGGCACCATGTGGAAGAGAAATGTGGGTGAGATGAGGCCCTAGGGAAGGGTCAGGAGTGGCTGCTCACGCCCTGTCGTGGAAAACTGAGCAAATGGCAAAGAAAGACTTGTGCTCGTTCTTGCTCTTAATGTGTGGGCTTCTGTGATCCCCGGAACCTGTGCTTGTGGCGAATAATGCTCGTGAGTAACCAGACGGTCATTCCATTCCTCCTCCTCCTCCTCCTCCTCTCCCCCTCCCACCCCTCCCCCCCCAACAGGCCGTTTGTGAGAGGAGCAAAGGCCACCAGTTCAGACATCAGGAGGGAGATGACCAGTGGAATCTCAAAGGGGTTGAAACCAGACATCCTGGAGACTGCAGCTGGAAGTAAGAACTGCTCCAGCCCCCAGAGCGCTGGCTCCCCAGCCTGGACCACAAACAGCCAGCCTCAGCCCCTGAGGGAGTCCACGCTGGAGCAGTGTGGGGACCCGCCCAGAGCAGCCCTGCAGGCCCCCATCCTTCAAAAGACATCCAGCACCATCACCCTGCAGGCCACAAGAGTGCAGCCTGTAACAAGGGCACCAGTCTTGGGGCCCTTGTCTCCTTCTGGAGAAGAGAGGAAAAGACCAACTGCTCCCTATCCAGCCACTGTCCTCACCAGGCACTCCGGCCTGGGAAGCCAAGAAGCTGTGGACAAAGTTGCTAACAGAAAAATCCTCATGGAGAGCCAGAGGGATTCAGCATTCCCCAAATTTGAGAGCAAGCCTCAAAGCCAGGAAGTCGCAGAAGGTCAAACAGTCAAGTTCAGATGTGAGGGTGAGTAGAGCTAATTAAAATCACTGTTCCCAAAGTGTATCTCCTTGGTGGTCACACCCTTCCTTCAGCACACAGCTGGTCAGCAGCCCCATGTCTACCTGTCCCCTTGGACTAGGACCCCAGGAAACCACTGTCTAAGGATCTTCTCCTAAGTCTAGAAATGTCCTTTATTCTGGAGAGACACCCAGCAGTGGCCCATTACTGGTTGTTGAATAGAGCATTGGGCCTGTGCCCTAAATCTTACCACTCTAGAAGGAACAAAACCTTTATCATCACCAGCATCAAAAACAAACCCAGGGTCTCCTCTTCTCTTTTCTCCCTTTTTCCTGGCTTTGTCTGACCTGCAGACCTGGTCCTGCCCCTGTGTTCCTCCTCCCCAGGGACCCTTATGCTGCCCTAGGGTGTGTAGGCCTGTGGAATGCAGGGGGAGGAGGGAGGGCAACCCCACGCAGACTGAGCCCTGCCCCATCTACCAGTGCACCCGCTTTCCTGGGGCTGTTCTTCACCTGTTCCTATAGTTTCAGGGATCCCAAAGCCTGAAGTGGCCTGGTTCCTGGAAGGGACACCTGTAAGGAGATAGGAAGGCTCTGTTGACGTTTATGAAGATGCCCGATCCCACTACCTCCGCCTGCCGAAAGCCCGGGCTGAGGACAGTGGGAAGTACAGGTGCACAGCTTCCAATATCCGAGGCCAGGCATCCTGTAGCTGGACCCTCCTTGTGGAAAGTGAGTCAATTCCTCCAGGTGACTCTGGATTCTGTGTGGAGGACCATTCGGGGATACTTCTTACATGGCCAATGGTCCCTCCCATACAACCCAGCACAAGTCTGTATCATCCCCAGCCACGTGCCCAGGCCAAACACATTGCTCTGGGCTGGTGATTCTTACTCAGGAGTTCACATCAGAATCACCTCTAAATAAACGTGCCCAGGCTCCACTCCCAGCCCAACTGAGAGCTCTCTTTTTTAGATCCCTCAGTTGTTTGAGCAGCCCCATGACTCACTTTCGTAACCACAGAGAACCAAGCATTCACTAAATACTCAGGTTTAAAGTAATGTGAGATGACGTGGAATCCCACATCTTTTATGTTTATTATAATATCTGTTTATAAAAGTAATGCCTGTTCATCATGGGGAATGTAAACAATGTATAATCTTATGACTCAGAAATAAATGATATTTTAATGTTTTTAAAATAAAATCAACATGCTGTTTGTTTCTACCCTAATTTTCTCATGTAATATAAACATCTTTATATTATCTAATATTCTTTGATAGCATAATTTTTAATGGCCATTAAATATGGCATTGGGTGGATGTTATCTAATTTAGGTATGCTCTTTTTTTCCAGTATTTAAATTGTTTCCATTTTTCGCTATTACATGTGTAACAAAACCCTGATAAATATTCTTGTGCTTGTCTCTCTTTATAAGATTTCTCCCTCCACTCTAAATGCACATGTAGACCCTAGACCCATGTCACATCCTTGAGAAACCTATTAAATAATGCTACAAGGACAGATTTAGTAAATTTCAGGCTGTTGGAAACTCTATGGGACAAATAACCTTCACATACTTTTTTTCAACAAATAAATTGCAAGCAAAAAGGAGAAACGACCCAGAGGCAGCTCAGACTAAAAGATTCATAAGCAGCATCAGCAATGATAATAATTAGCCCCTGTGTGGATCCTGATTGAGATAATTTAAGAATTTTTATAAGAACATCAGGAAAATCTGGACTTTAATAAACTGTTCAGCGAAAAGGAATTTGTACTATTTTGATGATGTGATGATAAGCTTGTTAGTTTTTTAAAGTTCATCTGTCTTAGAGAGATTCATGTTTGGGGGGATTGGCAGAGGTAGTAATGAAACGGTATCAGGAGAAATGAAAGTTGACAGGTACCCTAGGGATTCACAACATTGCTATCTCTACATTTTTGATAATTTTTGATAATAAACATGTCTAAAAAAGTAATCATTTAGGGCGGCACCTGTGGCTCAAAGGAGTAGGGCGCCAGCCCCATGTGCTGGAGGTGGCAGGTTCAAACCCAGCCCCGGCCAAAAACTGCAAAAAAAAAAAAAAAAAAAAGTCATCATTTAATGGTTTATCTATACAGTAAAATGGCAGGCAATATTCTGTAGGCTGATGGTGAAACATGCCCAAGGTACTCTAGTAATGGAAAAGAACAAAATATAGGCTGCATGTCATCATGGAGTGGTCTGTTTTTGTAAAAGGAAGAAAAGAACTGTAGATATACTTGCAAAAAGATGCCAAATGTGCATAAAACATTTCTGGAAGGGCACACAAGTTGCCTCTAAGAGGACAAATTGGGGACCTTGGGAAGGAATAGGAAGGGGGCCTTACTCTTCACTGTATACTGCTCATTCCCTTCTTTTTTTTTTTTTTTTTTTTTTTTATATATTGTATCACTCTGCCCCCTTGGGTAGAGTGCCATGGTGTCATAGCTTATAGCAACCTCAAACTCTTGGACTTAAGTGATCCTGTTGCCTCAGCCTCCCAAGTAGCTAAGACTATAGGCACCTGTCACAATGCCTACTTTTTAGAGATGGGGTCTCACTCTTGCTCAGGCTGGTCTCCAACTCCTGAGCTCAGGCAATCCACTCGCCTCAGCCTCCCAAAGTGCTAGGATTATAGGCATGAGCCACCAAGTCCAGCTCATTCCCTTCTTAACTGGAATTTTTACTATGTTAGTGAATTCCTTCGCAAGGAGTATTACCCCTTCCATTTGGAGATGGGAGTGCCTGTAGGCAGAGCTCACAGGTCCAGGAGCGGAACCTCAGCATCCAGGCAGGGCTCTGTGTCTGCACAGGGGAGGCACATGGCATCAGGTCCATCCCCAGAGAGCGTCACCACTCCTATGGCTTCCTCTCCTGTGAAGTTACCCAAGTCTTGGAAAAGACTATTTTTAGCCTGTTTGTGCGTCTTTGAGCAGTTCTTACTTTGTTTTATGTGACAGCTTTATAGAGATAACATAAAAGCCACCCTTTTGAAATGTACTATTCAGTGATTTTTAATAGAATCACAGAGTTGTGTGGCCATCACAGCTATCAAATTTCAGAACATTTTTCTTCACCCCTCTCATGATAAAATATACCGATAGCAGTCACTCCCCATTCTCCCAGCCCCTAGTAACCACTAATCCGGTTTCTGTCACTATGGATTGTCCTATCCTGAACATTTCACATATATGGAATCATACAATCGGTGGTCTTATGTCAGCTTCTGTCACAGTTTGTCTGTGTTATAGCAGGTCCAGTTCTTCATCTTTATGGATGGATCATAGTCCATTGTAGGAATACAGCATGTTTTGTGCATCAATTCATCAGTTGATGGATATTTGGTTGTTTTCTACTTTTTGAATACTTCCATACCTTTTTCTGAATACCTGTTTTCAATTTTAAGGGTATATACCTATGATTGGAACTATTGACTCATATAGTAATTATTTAACCTTTTGAGGAACTGATAAACTTTTCTACAATAGCTGTCCCATTTTATACTCTTACCAGCAACATACAAGTGTTCCAATTTCTTCACATCCCCACCAATACCTGTCATTTTCTGTTTTCTAATGATAGTGGCCCACAGTCATCTCATTGTGGCTTTGATTGCATTTCCTTGGTGACTAATGATGTTAGACATCATTTTACATGCTTATTAGCCATTTATGTAACTTCTTTGGAGAAATACCTATTCAAATAGAACAAGTATTTTCTATTTTTTAATTGCTGAGCTATAAGAACTTTTCATATATTCTGGATACAACTCTTTTATCAGACATATGATTTGTAATAATTTTCCCCCATTCATGAAATCTAGATAATTTCTTATGCTGTAGTCCCTGAAGTCCCTGGTTAGTTAGCTTAATAAATCAGCTAGCTGACTGGATAGACATTTCCTTAAATGTTTTGAAACAGCTCATCTCCTGGCCTTTCTGAGGGGCTCTGTGCATGTGTGTTGGGACGTGTCGTCATTGCCCCAGCCTTAGCCTTTCTTTCCTGCTCTCACTGAGCCTCCAGGTGAGTTGGAGGTGAGAGAGGACAGCCTTCTCAGGTCCTTCCTGGACACGTCCACAGCCCTGCATATGTATGTGGCCTTCTAGGTTCCCAAGAATATGTCAGAGCTTTTCTAAGTCCTGGACGTTCCATTTCTCAGTTTTTCCTTTTATCAGACTCATTTCATTAGACTCAATTGATTTTTCTCCTTTGAGTAGCTGTGATATTGACAGTTACCACTGGGTTTTTGGTGGTTATTACCCTGGAGATAGGGCTATTTACATAGGGCAGTGGTTCTCAACTGCCCATAGGAACTGTGTTAAAGGATTGCGGCATTAGGAAGGTTGAGAACCACTGACATAGGGCAAGCTCTGAGTTAAGTCAAAGAAAAGCCTGGAAATGAAACTCTTGAAGGAGCTGCCAGATAGCCCAGATAGTGACAGTTTTCTCTGGGATGGGGTCATTCAGGAGCTCTGAACCCAACATGCTCAAAGCTGCCCCAGAGCTGGGGCGAGGAGGATGGGAGTGTAAACACCACAGGTTTGCCGCTCTCATCAAGAACAGGGAGTGTGGGGGAGGGGGATTTGGAGGGAGGGGTGTTGTTTTTAAATGAATGTTTTTCAAAATGTTGCAACCTTTGGTTACTTTCCAGAGTTCGGGGGGAAAAGTTGATTTTGGCTCTTGTTGCCAGTACCCTTTTTGAGAGGAGTAGGTTTTCAGGGGTCTTTACTCTGCCATTCTAGAAGTGCTTCTCAACTCCTTAGCTTCTTGGACACTAGCAGTTCCAAAAAACTTCTCTGCCCTCCAAAAGTCCCAGCTCACCCTTGCCAGATGCCTTTACCAAGAACCAGGTTGTCTGCACTCTGCCAGCTCTCCCTACAGACCCTCTTTCTCTTATTGCTGCAGAAAAGTTGTTTATTTCCCTTCCCAAGGCTTCTATTTCTCTCTACTCCCATGTGGAGACGAGGATCTGATCTAATAATGATTTACTCTCCCACCATTTCTTCAAGTCATTGTTTTCTTTGTTGTTTGAGACAGAGTCTTGATATGTCGCCCTTGGTAGAGTGCTGTGGCATCACAGCTCACAGCAACCACAAACTATTGGGCTTAAGTGATTCTTTTGCCTCAGTCTCCCTAGTAGCTGGGACTACAGGGGCCCGCCACAATGCTCAGCTATTTTTTTGTTGTTGCAGTTGTCATTGTTGTTTAGCTGGCCCCAGGTCAGGTTCGAACCCGCCAGCCTTGTTGCATGTAGTCGGCACTGTAACCACTGTGCTACAGACACCGAGCCCCTTCAAGCCTTTTTGAGAGGCCTCTTTTTTCTCCTCATAAGCATGCTCTGGTCTTCTCTATGCTGAGAAAGGAAGGGAGATCTTCCTTCTACCTGGTGGTCTCTCAAGCTCCCAGTTCATCCCTCCACCCTTTCACCCCCAAACCATACTTGCTGCATATAGAGTCTTTGTGCACAGCTACCATCTGTTAATAACAGCCAACACCCCTGGCTGATGTTCTGTGTGCCAGGCTTTGTGCTAAATGCTCTCTTTGAATTATTTAGCGTAGTTATCCCAAAAATCTTATGAGATAATTACATTCACCCCCACTTTCCAGAAGAGAATACTGAGCTGTATGTCATAAGGCTGAGTGACTCATCCAAGTTCACATTTTGTAAAAGACAGCATATTTCTCACCCAAGTTGGCTGGCATGAAAGCCCATATTCTTCTCAGTGACTCCCAAAGGCATTTCTCTAATGAAGGAATTTGATGCTAGCCAGGAAAGGGGTGGAAATAGTGCCTCCCTACCCCTCTCCTTCAGGACCAGATCTATCCCAGTATACATCATTCTGTCCTATAGCTAAACTCCCTGCCCACCCTCCCCTTGGGGCTAGAGGAGAAAAGGTGGCTATAGAGTGAGAGAGCTGTCTGGAATAACTAGTTCACCATTGGGCTCAGCTCTGGGAAATTATTAATCTATCTCATCTAAAAAATGGGCTCAAGATAACAGCCTCATGGCATTGTCACAGTCATAGCTAGAAAAGTACCTGGCACATAGGAGATCTTCAAATATTACTAGTTTTCTTACCCATGGATCCCTGCTATGTAACGTGGCTTTCCCTCATCTCTGTGTTGAATGGCTCTCCTGGTTCATCCTCTAATACCTACCTGTCAGCTACTTGAGACTTCTGGAGCAGGTTTGGATTATTACCTACCAATCAATCTCAGAAGAGATTACCTACCCTATTGCTCTTAATTAAGGTTCCCGAACTATAAAATGTTCCAGTTCACTGATGTAGATAGAAGGCTTTTGAAAAGTTCAGCTCAGCGGTTCTCAACTAGAATGTGCTTTAGATCCATGAGGGCGTGTTGTTAATACGTGTTCCCAGGCCCCCAGCAGTTCTGAAATCTTGAGCTAGGTTGGGGCTACAACTGTACTTAGAAAATGGAAACACAAGTGAGTCCTTTGTCATTTGATTCAGTTCTGGAATTAGAAAAAATAATTATAATGATTTAAAATTGAAACATCCTCACCTGTGAGCCTGTGGATTCTACAAGCAAAAAAGATGTTCACAAGACTGCATAATCACTGCTGGGACTTGATAAGGAAGAGAGGAGATGCTAGAAAGGAGAGTAGGAGCATGAAGGCAGGAAGAAGGAGCTCTCAGGATGCTCTAGGATAGCTAAAGGCAAGACAAGACGGGAGGCGCCTGAGTCCCAGAGGAGAGAAGGCAGGCCCAGATTCAGAGTGCTCCAGGCCTAGGGTGTTTTGAGACTGTGGAAAGTTCCTGCCTTAGGCTCCAGGGCTCTGTGCTGAAGGCTGCCTGCTTCCTGCGTGTGAAGCCTGCTTCCTAAGGCAAAGCCAGGCCACTAAGGAAACCCGGGTGCCCAGGACAGCAAGGTGTCTGCATGTAAGGCTGGGGGTGACTGTGGCCAGTCATCAGCACCAGTAAGTCGTGATCTGAGATGGCCTGTGTGTCCTTTTCCCTCACAGGGATAGCCGTGATGGAGGTGGCTCCCTCATTCTCCAGTGTCCTGAAGGACTGTTCTGTCATTGAGGGCCAGGATTTTGTGCTGCAGTGCTCTGTTCAGGGCACCCCAGTGCCCCAAATCACTTGGCTGCTCAATGGTGAGTCCCCCTGCCCCAGTCCTCTGCCCTAGTCCCCTGAACAAATCCCTGCTCCATTCTGAGCCTTGAGTTCTTTGTCTGCATCCTGGGAATAATGCCACCTACCTTGCAGGGTAGCACTTGTGAAGTTAAATCAGATCATTTAGGTAAAGTGGTTCATGAGGCCCCTGACACATTGGTGCACAAGCAATTTAACTTCTTTTCATGTGTCAAGTTCATAATAGGCCCTTACTTAATATTTGCTGAGATAATGAATGAGCAAAAAAATTAATAAACTAATGAACCACACCAGAAGTTGCTTAAGGGGTCTCATCTTTTATTTAGTAACAGATGGTTCTAGGGCTCATAGACCAGTAAATCTTTTTAGTGTTACAGTCCTAGGAAGACCTGGCAACTCTTTTTTTTTTTTTTTTTCCAAGTAAGGTCCTTTTAAAAAAAATTAATTATATTTTCACTACCATCCCCTCCTTTTCCTAAAGGCTAGTCAAGTGAAACAGTGAGAGAAGAAACAAAGGAATTTGTAACTGGTGGTGATTAATTACTTGTAAACACCACTACACTCAGACCAGACCCACCTTTCTCTTCATAAAAATGTAGGACCCCTCTGATTTTAGAACTGAGAACAGTCCATTAAATTGATGAGTTGAGCAGGGACTACCTTGGGGATCTGCAGAGAGGGTAAAAGAGCTCTTGCTTGGAGTCAGGAGACACAGGCACTTCTCCTTCTCCACCAGAGTGGTCAGGTGACCTTGGAGACTTTACCTGTCTGGGTGCTGTTGTCTTTATTGATGAAGACAATTGATGGGCTGAAAGAGTAGGTCTAGGGCCTCAGCCAGCTCTTGTGTCTTATAGAATAGGCTCCCTAAGAGGGCAATGGCACCTTTACTTATGCATCAGATAGTCCCCGGAGATGTCTGTGTCACTGATGGACTGCCTGTGACCCTCCCTTGTTAGTACAGTTTGCTCAGGCTTTGCTAGAAACTGTCTTTAATAAGTGAAGGAAGGTGTCACATAGTCTTCCTGTGAAATATTCTTATTTTTTCCAACCATTTAAAATAATATTGTAAGCACTATTCATAGCTTGCAGGCTGTACAGGTCGCAGGTTGCAGGTCGGCTTTGGCCCACAGGCTGTAGTTTGCTGACTAGTAAGTTTACACCTCTTGGAACTGTGCAGTTTCCTCATCCTTTCCACTAGAGGGCGATTGTGCTCAAGTTGGCTTTCTTGGTTGCTAACTCTGGTCCAACCCAGTCTCAGAGCTGGGATAGTTCAATGTTTCCCTATTCTGATGTGCCCTGAGTCAATAGCCCTTTCTGGGGCTTCCATCCCATCCCATATTTGCAGAGCCAAAATGAAGTATGATCCAGTAAAAGGATAGCTCTCAAAAAACTTGTCAACATATATTTGGACAGCAGAGGCCCGTTGGCAGCAGTGTGGGAATATAATGGCATTCTCAAGGAGGAGAGATTTTGGGGGTGTCATTGTCTCACACATACACACGCACGCAGTGTTTAATCCTCTCAAGGACAGGATCTTGGCCCCTGCCTTTCCAAGCTCTCTGCTGCACTTTCAGGAAGTGCAGTAGGTTGGAAGGACTCTCAGACTGTCTTCCCTCGGGCCCGATGGCGTGCTTGGCGGTCCCTTTGCCAAACTGTCATGGGGACGTGAAGTGTTGCTATGTGCAGAAGAAAACATTGCATTACAGGGAGAATACTCTCTCTGTACTCTTTCTGTACTCTCACTTTCCCCCACCCCCAATTTTATGAAGTGCAAACCAGGACCCTGGGACCTGGCAAGGAAAATAACTGACAGTTGCTTCCTATATGGTGAATGGACACATTCCTGCTCCAAGGCCAGAATCTTCAGTAATCAGATTCCCCCCCCACCCCGGAAATGGAAGGTCACGTCTTGGAATGATAAAATCTCAGGAATATATAGCATTAAGGAAACCACTGAAGCTCATTGCATGCTCTTCTTCCTCCAGGCAGGACTTTATGTGACCTGAATAAAGGGCTTCCATGGCCAGAGTCATTTTTAGTTCCCTGTATTTATCCTTTCCGTGAACCCTAAAATACACTTTATTTCATGGAAGAAATACACTTAACTACAACATTAGGTTGGGGTGCAGAGCCACTCTTTTTTAAGGGTCTGCAATGGGCACTGAAATCATTTCTGGAGACATGAGCTGGGAGCCCCATGTTCAGTGTGGCCAAGGTCTGTTCTGTCTGAGGCTGCCTGTGGGCCAGCTGACCCTGTAAGATTCCTTCCAGGCTCAGAATTTGGTGAAGTTGAAGATGTGTATTTGGAGATCGTTTAACCCAGAATGTCTGAAACTGTGCCCCTCTTCCCCCTGCATTCTCAATTCCTCCCCAGTCTTGCTCCTCCACCCCACACAATTACTCCCTTCCTTTGTCTCCTTTCCAGTCCATGGGCCTCTGTCCAGCTGGCTGGGGATGGGCTGACACATCAGTAGCCCTGGATCTGAGCAAGCATGACAGCAACAGCCCTGTTGAGGGACAGCTCCTGTCCCACCTCCAGGCTCCTGACCTGACCCTCCCTGTGCTTCCTCTGCAGGGCAGCCCATCCAGTATGCTCACTCCACCTGCGAGGCCGGCGTGGCTGAGCTGCACGTCCAGGATGCCCTGCCAGAGGATGATGGCACCTACTCCTGTCGGGCTGAAAACGCCTTGGGGCAGGTGTCCTGCAGCGCCCGGGTCACTGTCCATGGTAGGAGCCTCTGGGCACTTTGCTAAAAGCACCTTTCCTAAACATACATCTGCTTTGGAGGAAGGGCACTTTAGTAGAAATGGTGTTACTGGCTGAAATCCAGGGACCAGAAGTGCGTGTGACATTGCTCCCCATCCTTACCAGCAGGCGGTTGCTATAACAGAGGAGAGGCTGCTGATGCCTCTTTAGGGACAGAGGATAGGACCCTTA
Organism: Arctocebus calabarensis; assembly: GCA_963573935.1. Classification (NCBI taxonomy): domain Eukaryota; kingdom Metazoa; phylum Chordata; class Mammalia; order Primates; family Lorisidae; genus Arctocebus; species Arctocebus calabarensis. The sequence continues at coordinate 34,560 of CAUYON010112900.1, forward strand.
GAAAGCATTGCATGTGAAGGCTAGCAGGTGGAGGAGGTGGCCTCCAGGAGTTCACAGTGACTAGTGTCTGCCATGGGAGCGGTTGGTCCCCACTAATCTCCCTCCCAGGGCCGTGGGAAGATGCAGGGGAAAGACACGGGGGCTTCCTTGGCTCCAGGAGCTCCTGGTCTGGTAGGAAGAAGACCTTACACGCTGCAGGAAGGGTTCGGAGTTTTGACATGTTCCCTTAGCAGTTAGGGCCTCACAAATGACCCCTTACCTGCTAGGCAACACTGGGTAACAGTGTAGGTACTGAAGCTTCCAGAGGGTCATGGGTTGTCCCCTCTCCCTTTTGCCCCTCCTTCTTTCCACCATCCCAGGCTTCTTTTTCTACATCACCAGCCTGGTGTCCAGTAATCTGATTATCATGGTCGTCCATTGATCAGCCAAGCACTTAGTTCCCAGGAATTACAGGGAGCCACAGACTCGACACAGATCTGTCTGGGCTGTGGCATCAGGAGGCATGGTGACAGTTCCCAGGGAGGTGCTTCTTGGGTCCAGGGTTTTTGGGTAAGCCTAATTCTCACCCTGGGCCTATGTTCCCCTGCTCCTGTGCGTGACGGAGTTCTCTGGGTACTTGGACTGGGTGCAGTGTATCTGCTTTCCCCATCAGAATAGCAGGAGACAAAACTTCCTCTCTCTTTGTCCCACAGGGCTTAGGCCTTTCAGGAGTGTCTCCCTGTAATGTGAGTGGCCACCTTCTCAGAGGCTGCAGGAGATGGATTCACTGAAAAGGAAAAGGGGAAAATCATTTGCTGTTATTGTGTTAGGGACTCTCAGCACCTCACTGAGACCTCAACAGCCCAGGAATGGGAGTGCTGTCCCTAACACAGAAGGCTCTGGAAGTTTCAAGAAGTTGCCTGAGCATACCAAGCTAGTTAGCAAAGTTAGCCCTTTGAACCTAGGTCCTATGACGTTCAAGTCCATGCTCATTCCTATATCCTGTCCTTTTGTTTTGTTTTGTTTTGTTTTGTTTTGTTTTTTTGAGACAGAGTCTCACTCTGTGCCCCACAAATGCCTGGCTAATTTTTCTACTTTTAGTAGAGACAAGGTCTCGCTCTTGCTGAGACTGGTCTTGAACTCCTGAGCTCAGGCATTCCACCCGCCTCGGCCTCCCAGTGCTAGGATTGCAGGTATGAGCCACTGCGCCCAACCTCATCCTGCCCTTTTTCAAAGTTCATGTCCCCTGGTCCAAGGTGTGGGGGCCACTTGAGCTGGGCAATGTCAGTCCCTTAGGGGTAAAGCCACTGGCACTGACAGGAAGTGTAGCCAGTGCTGAGCCCGAGAAGCTTCCTACCTTGGCACGGTGTGGTCATCAGTGAACTGGTCCACCTCTTCCCACAGGAAGCCCTCTACCTTCCGGTCAGAGCCTGGCTCTGGCCCCTGGGAATTTGGCAGCCAGCATTCTGATTTGCAAATTTAGCCTCATATTCTAACTTCATGGCTCATTGTGGGGGAGAGGAGGATGTCAGGAAATTGTGATAATGCTATATACGAGGAAACAAGAACAGCTGAGAGCCCCATCTTCTAGGGCCAGAGGACAAGCCTCACCTTCCCACCAAGGAGCTCTTCTTCGAGGTCCACTCGCCCTGTCCATAGTCCAGTAACAGGCAGAGTCAGAACAGCACACAATGGACTTCTCACCCTTCCGTTTTCTGAGTCTCTCCCTCGATAGCCTCAGCCAAGAGCCCAGCTAATCCAGGGCCTGTCCCGGTCTGCCTGTGTTTAGATTGGATTAGAGTGACCCAGCTGAGCTAGTAGTCCCTGAGAGGTGAGGGTCCCACATAAAGGACCAAGAACACTTTAGGGGCCATGACTCCTGGGTCTGTGCAGAGTGGGGCCAGAATGATCACCCATCTAAGCATGTTTTAAAGCCAACACAGAGGTCCCAGGCAAAAATTCTGTCAGGACCATTTGGATTTACTCTGAAAACAGGCCTGCATGTGTAAGAACCCCCTCCCCCTCCCGATGTGGGGGATTTGCTGGTCTGCGAAAGCCAGACAGAGGCTCAGATACCATAAATGGTGAACGTGACTGAGAGACACAGCCACGCGCTCGCAGCACCGGCAGCATTCAGCTATCTCTGCACAGGACGGGGGCAGGACGAGCCTGGCACAGTGACATCCTGGCACTGTGCCCCAAGGCACTCAGTAGGCGCAGGCCCGCTTCCTGCGCCATCCTCAGCTGAGGAGTTTGTCTTGCTTTACTGGCAGCTCCTGTGGCTGTGGGTCCTCCGGGGACAGCTGGGGGGGGGGGTGGGAGATAATTGCAGTGGAGCTGTTCGTTCCCTTCTGCCACGCTTGGTGTGGCACCAGGCTGTGGAGGGGAGCGTGGATGTAGAGCAGACTGCCTGGTGTGAGTCCCTGCCGCACCAGCCACTGGCCCTGCAGCTCAGGTGTCATTAACAATCAGGCCTCACCTTCCTCTTGTGTGAAACGAGGTCCTGTGGTCACCTCACGGTACTGTGAGGATTAAGTGGGGACATGTAACGTCCCCAGAGCATGGGTGCTGCTGTTATGAGGGTCGTCCAGCAGAGCCGACCTTGAAACAAGATAAAATCAATAAAAATGCCAGGACAGAGGAAGGATTTTACCAAAGGATAGGCTTTGACCTTCTTTGTTTAGCAAGGAGAAGAGCATAGGGAGGCGTTGGGCGGGATACCTGTAGCTATCGACTCGCACACCTCCAACGGCTCTGGCCACAAGATGGCACCATTCAGCAACAGATCCCCTTCCCGTTGTCCTCTTTATGGGGGACATGTTTCTAGGGGCAGCGCTGCTGGAGGACGGCTCAGCCTGAGTTCAGGAAATACTATGCTGAAGACCAGATGTGGGTCCTCCTCACCTTTTTTTGCCTCTTGCCAAGGTTTTACAGTCATCACAGAGTGTCGGTCCAGCACTCTGCCATGATTTCTGTGGCCACTCTAATGTGTTTTCTCTGCTCCTCCTCCTCTGGCTAATGCCCACGAATATCCCCTTCTCCAGAAAGCCTACACTAATCACTGCAGAATGAGTTCTCTTAACACGCTGTAGTTCCCTTGCGGCACCCATGTATCGGTAAATCTTTACTGAGCACCTGTATTTATTTGTGCCAGGCATTGTCCTGGGGAAACTGAGAAATAGGACAGATAAAGGCCCTGCCTTTGTGGTGTCTACATGCTGATGGGTTTATGGGCAAGAATCAACGCCTGGTTCAATTTCAAAAGCCGACAAGTGTTATTAAGAAATTAAACAGGGTTTGTTAGCCATTCATCTGTCTCATGAGAAAAGATTCTATTAATGAAGAAATGTTCATCATCTCTAATCATCAGAGAAATCAAGTACAAAATCACTCAGAGATACCACCTAACCCCAGTGAGAATGGCCCATGTCACAAAGTCCCAAGCAGCAGATGCTGGCTGGCATGGATGTGGAAAGAAGGGAAGACTTTTATACTGTTGGTGGGACTGTAAACTAGTAGAGCCTCTAAGGAAAGAAGTGTGGAGATTCCTCAAAGAACTAAAAGTAGACCTTCCGTTTGATTCTGCAATCCCATACTTGGTATCTACCTTAAAAAAAAAAAAAAGTCATTTTAACATGAGGACATTTGCTCTCTAATCAATTCACAATCGCAAAGGTGTGGAAACAACCCAAGTGCCCATCAACCCATGAATGGATTAATAAACTGTGGTATATGTATACCATAGAATACTATTCAGCCATAAAAAGAGGGAGATTTTGTGTCTTTTGTAACAACCTGGAAGGATTTGGAGAACATTCTCCTAAGTAAAGTCTCTCAAGAATGGAAAATCACACATCCCATATACTCAAATCTAAATTGAAACTAGTAGGTTAACAACTACAAGCCCACATGAGAGAAAAACTGAAATTTAAGAAGTGAGGGGTTTGATAAGTTCCCACCCAACAGGTCCAACGTACAGGTATATGACACACTTCCTGGGTGAAGGACACAACTATAAGTGGGACTTCACCTTACAAACACAAACAATGTAACCTAATTTATTAACCTGAAATTTAAAAAAAGAAAGAAAGAAAGAAATTAAATAAATTAAGCAGGGAACAGTATGGTGGCTATACTTGTAACCTCTGCCCTGTAGTTCAGCTGCTTAGGAGGCTGAGGCAGGAGGATTGCTTGAACCCAGGAATTTGAGGCTGCAGTGAGCTATGATTGCACCACTGCACTTTAACCTGGGTGGCAGAGCAAAAGAAAAGAAAAGAACCTATCTCTAAAAAGAAAAGAAGCAGGGTATGGAAATAGAGAGGGATGCAAGGGGTACTTTTTATTGTAACAAAGAAAGCCTCAGAAGTCTTCAGTAAATCATGAAAAGTGCTCCAGGCGGTACAGCAAGCGCCAAGGCCCAGAGTTGGGGAGTGAGGTTGGACTATTCTAAGACCAGCCAGGTAGCCACTGTGGGAGGTGCAAAGTGAACTGGTAGAGTGACAGAGGGAGTTCAGAGGTAGAGGCAGGGTGTGTCCTGCAGGGCTCCTGGCAAGGAGAAAGCATTTTATTCTGTGAAAATGACCTCTAATTTTACTCTAGTTCTTTGTCTTCCCTGCAGACTGTAAGCTCCCTGCAGGGAGAGACCCCATCTTACTACTGTGTGCAGAACAGGGCCTGCCTGTATTCAGTGAGTGAATGAGAACAGTTGGAGGTAGTTGGAACCTTCCCCCTCCCACAGGACAGGGAGGCATTTTTGCACTTTTGGTGGGGGGGGGGTGACTTGGTGCTCATTAGATTGTGCCAGAAACCCACAAATTCCCTTTTAAGAGTCCCTCAACAAATATTTCTTCCTTCCTCCTCAAAAGCTAGGGGGAGGAAATCCCCAGTAGTTAACAGACAATGAGCATCTTCCCTCCTGACTGAGGATGGAACCTAAAGAATGATTAATCCAAATTCTGGCAGAGCCCAGGAAGATCTGGAAGAGAGCTACTATTTCACTGTGTCTTAACTGTCATTGGTGAGGGACTTCTTTGAGCTAGATTATATTTTCATTTACTTCCTTCTGGAGTCTCTTTTTCAAGGCTAAAATTCTTCAGTGACTGGATTTATTTATAACCTGCTAATTGTGCCTATTTTGACACAGTTTCTCAGCCTAATGGTCTGTTTATTTAACTGAAGGCCTGCTGGGCCTATTAGAGACTCCTAGGGACAAAGAAAGGTGTAATTTACAAAGAAAAAGGCTGATCTCTAGAATACAAGAGAAAATTCAATAAGCCTGTTTATTAGAGTATTTGTTTTGCTGCAGAAGCCCTAATGAAGATAACAATTTTGAAAGCATCAATAGAGCCACAGCTTGGTTTTGGATTAGTACCAGACACCCTGGGGGCACTGCTTCCAGCCACTTCCTCTTCTCTACCCAAGTTACACACAGGGACTTTGGACACTACACAGTCCAGTTGGTATGAAGTAGGACCCTGCCCTCCATGTCAGTTTAAAAACACTGGCAATTTTTAAAATACTTACGTTGGCTAAAGAGAATACTCATGATGACTAAAGAGAAATTTATTGAAGACGAATAAAATATTGTTTTAACCTGCCTTTTTGTAATTTTAAGAACCTTAGTTTATTCAAAACTTTGCCCACAAGTTTTAACTCCAAGAAGGCAAGCAGTTAATTAAAGGTTACGTCAACTTGTAATCAGTACTTTAGTTCTGTGTAGGTTGAGTACTGAATTAGATTCATGTACCTTGTGGGTTCTTCATGTTGCAGAAAGTCTTTCAAGTGTTTGTGTGTATATTTGTACCCCTATCATAGAACTTGGCCACATTTTACTAATTGGACATTACAGAGATGGATAACTGTCTGATTCTACAGACTATAAAAGGTTATACCCACCACTTACTTACTTGGAGTCCTTAGACAAGAATGCCATCCAGAATCACAGTGGTGTGTTCAAATTGGCTGAGTGTGATCTATGTGATGACAGTGTGATGGCGAGTGTGGTTTCTAGGCTCTCACTTCGAGGGAACATTGGGTAGTTTGGATGCCAAACCTTTACATTTAGAGGTTGATTATAGCTTCTAAGACAGTGACAAGGCTGTGGTTGAGTGATCCTGGCTTTCCGTCTTGCAACCCTGTCATTATTGGTCAGAGATCTTCTCAGGGACTGCTTATGTTATTGTTCCTTTCATTCTTTTTCTTGCACTCTTCTCTTCCCATTTACTTCTTAGGTTTTAGAGAAGCCAGTGGGAGGAAGGCCAAAAGAGAGAAAGCCTATAGGCTAAAGAAGCCTTTTTTATGCCACAAAAGTGGCCACTTTGCTGACCCTCCAAGTAGATTTGTGTTTTGTTAGGAGACACACTTGTGTTGAAAGGGAATTCAGAGACCTTCCTGGGGATTTACAGTTTGCATAAACACCCTGGAATGGGAAGGGGCCAGATTACATTTCAGCTGGGAGAAAATAACCCTCCTTTGATGAGTCCTGGAATTTAGGGAAGGGAGGAGGCTGGTTTGTGATCCCTGGATCATGCTGGATTTTGAGCTCCAAATAAAGAAAGAGGAGAGGACTGTGATTCCAGAACTCCCCCTCAGTTGGTGATTTATTGAATTTCCAGAGAATAGCAGGGTTTGGAGTGAATCAGATTTGCTTTTAGAATGGTATTTTGCATTGTAGTAACTAAGGAAAATAGTTAATGTTCAAAGCCTACAGATGTGCATTGAATGCAAATTTGAACCCATAAAAAAGCACTTTTAAGGAGAATTCAAAACTGAGTTGTTTTGCCTGCTAAATTCATATAAAGAAAAGGAAGGGCTGTGAAAGGAAGAACAGGAGAATTATTATAGTGTAGAGCAGTGGATTTTCAACTGTGTGAGAGGATGCTAGTTGTGCCACAAAAATTTGTAAAGATCACTGATTAAATTAATTTTGAAGGACATTCATAGCACAGTAAGTATATTCTTTTTTCTTTCTTTCTTTTTTTTTTTTTAATGTGCTGAGGAAGTTTAACTATAGGTTCAAATGTTCCATGAGATAAAAAAGGTTGAAAAACACTGGTATAGAGGGAATCTTGGAGATTATGGCCAGCCACTGGGACAAAGCTATTGTGGGTTTCCAATGTCAAATCCAAAAGGAGGTAAAGGCCTTGCTCATGGCACTGGTTTGAGCAACAGGTTTTACTGGTAATTATATAAGAAAAATTAGTGTGGGCTCGGCGCCTATGGCTCAACGGGCTAACGCGCCAGCCACGTGCACCTGAGCTGGTGGGTTCGAATCTAGCCTGGGCCCACAGAACAACAATGACGGCTGCAACCAAAAAATGGCCGGGCGTTGTGGCGGGCGCCTGTAGTCCCAGCTACTTGGGAGGCGGAGGCAAGAGACTCACTTGAGCCCAGGAATTGGAGGTTGCTGTGAGCTGTGATGTCATAGCACTCTGTCCAGGGTGACAGCTTGAGGCTCTGTCTCAAAAAAAAAAAAGAAAAAGAAAAATTAGTGTGAAAGGTAGCAAACTGGTCCTGTCATGGGGATGTTTAAGAACTTTCCAAATGTCACACTGAGTATCATTAATTCATGTCACTGTTTTTAATTATTTATTTATTTTTTTAAAAGAGTCCCACTGTGTCGCCCTTGATAGAATGCCGTGGCATCACAGCTCATAGCAATCTCAAACTCCTGGGCTTATGCAATTCCCCTGCCTCTGACTCTGAGTAGCCTCTGAGTAGCTGGGATTACAAGTGCCCGCCGCAACGCCCAGCCATTTTTTTTGTTGCAGTTATCATTGTTGGTTAGCAGGCCTGTGCCAGGCTCGAACCCACCAGCTCCAGTGCATGTGGCTGGAGCCCTACTCACTGAGCTTTGGGAGCTGAGCCCATGTCAGTATTTTAAACTAAAACCTCTATCAATTAATGTTTTTAAGAAGGAACTTTTTTTTTCCCTATGGAAAAGTCTAATTGGCTAGAAAACTGGCTTTTAAAAATTTAGTTCTCTAACAGTTCCACTTGATGCTTTTGAATTAACTCCACTTTTACAAATGGAGAAAGAGAGGCTCAGAGAGGTTAAGTCAGCTGCCCACAGCAGCCCAGCCAATAAGCAGCAGAATCAAATGTCTACCTATTTCAGCCCTGTACTTTCTACTTTGCTGATCGGGGACCTGAGAGGTCATTTGTCTGGTGTTTTTGCTTCACTAGAGCCATAGCTTAATGTTTAATTTCATAACTAGGAGTCATCAAAAACGACTTGTTGCAGTTCATTTCTCCATCAGCCAGGAAGGACATGCTGAGGTTGGCACACCCATCAAGGACAGTAACAAGCATGCCTTCTAGTGCTTTAACCAAACCTTAGGTGCGTGGCCTCCTAGCCAGGCCTCTGCAATTTCCAATGTTGGAGCATTCATTACCAATGGAATGCAGTTCTCTGTAAGTGTGCTGTGACTAAACCAAGAAAGAAGGCATATATAGATTTCTACAGAAATTATGATTCCATGAAGTATTTTGAGGAGATGAAGAAGGCTGATGTCTTAAGAGTACAAACTGGGTCACTTCATACTGGTCAAGGGAACAAATACAACAAGAGGACATTTCAATTCTAAATATTTATGCACTCAACTTAAATGTACCCAGATTTATGAAACAGACCTTAATTGGTCTGAGCAATATGATTTCCCATAACATCACAGTAGCTGGGGACTTTAACATCTCTCTGACAGAACTGGATTGATCCTCTAAACAGAAACTAAGCAAAGGGCAGTTTCTGTGGCTCAGAGGGTAGGGCACCAGCCCTATATACCAAGGGTCGTGGGTTCAAACTCAGCCCCGGCCAAACTGCAACAAAAAAGAAATAGCCAGGCATTGTGGTGGGCGCCTGCAGTCCCAACTACTTGGGAGGCTGAGGCAAGAGAATCACCTAAACCCAGGAGTTGGAGGTTGCTGTAAGCTGTGTGATGCCTCAGCACTCTACCAAGGGTGACAAAGTGAGACTCTGTCGCTACAAAAAAAAAAAAAAGAAAGAAAGAAAAGAAACTAAGCAAAGATACAAAGGACTCAAATGTGATCCTAGATCAGATGGGCTTCATAGACATATACAGAACCATGTATGTATTATACATATGCACCATCCCAAAGCTATCAAATATACATTCTTCTCATCAGCCAGCCCATGGAACATTTTGCAAAATAGACCATATCCTAAGATAGAAATCAAACCTCAACAAAATTAAAAGAATGAAATTATACAGTATATCTACTCAGACTACAAGGCAATAAAGGTGGAATTCAGCTCCAACAAAAACTATCATCCCTGCACAAAGGTATGGAAATTAAACAACTTTATACTGAATGACAGTTGGATCAAGAAAGAGATAAGGGAGGAAATTGTTAAAATCCTCAAACATAGCAACAATGAAGCTACAAGTGACCCAACCCTGTGGGATACTGCAAAAGCAGTCTTCAGAGGGAAATTTATTGCATTAGCTGCCTACATCCAAAAAAACAGGAAGAGAGCACATCAACAACCTAATGAATCATCTTAAGGAAATGGAAAAGGAAAAAAAAATCTAATACCAGGTGGTGCCTGTGGCTCAAAGGAGTAGGACGCCGGCCCCATATGCCAGACATGGCAGGTTCAAACCTAGCCCCAGTCAAAAAAAAAAAAAAAACTACCAAAAAAAAAAAATTAATACCAAACCCAGTAGAAGAAAAGAAATAACTAAATTAAGTCAGAAATTAGTGAAATTGAAAACAAAAGAATTATTCAGAAAAATAATAAAACACAGAGTTGGTACTTCGAAAAAATAAATAAAATTGATAAACTGTTGGCCAGACTAACTAGAAACAGAAGAGTAAAATCTCTAATAACCTCGATAGGAAATGAAAAAGGGGAAAGGACAACACATACAAGAGATTATTTCTGACTAGTACAAAAACCTCTATGCCCAGCAGTTTGACAATGTAAGGAAATGAACCAATACTTAGAATCATACCCTCTCCCTAGACTTAACCAAGACGAAATAGATGTCTTGAAGAGACCTATATCAAGCAGTGAGATTGAAGAAACAATACAAAATCTTCCAACCAAAAAAAAAAAAAAAAATGCCCTAGATCAGATGACATCACACCAAAATTCTATCAAACCTTCAAAGAAGAGTTTCTATCCATACTGCAGAAACTATTTCAAAACACTGAGAAGGAAGGCATCATCCCCCAACACATTCAATGAAGCAAACATCACCCTGATACCAAAACCAGGAAAAGATCCAACTAAAAAAGGAGAACTAAGACCAATTTCACTAACGAATATAGATGCAAAAATACTCAACAAAATCTTAGCCAGTAGATTACAGCTATACATTTAAAAAATTATACATCATGATCAAGTACACTTCATCCCAGGGATGGAAGACTGGTTTAACATATGCAAATCCATAAATATAATTCACCATATCAATAGAAGCAAAAACAAGGACCATATGATCCACTCAATAGATGCAGAAAAGCGCTTGATATAATTCAGCATCCTTTTCTAACAAGAATACCTCAAGAGTATAGGCATAGATGGAACTTTTCTTAAGCTGATTGAAGCCATCTACAGCAAACCCACAGCTAATATGGAGTAAAACTAAAAGCTTTTCCACTTAGAACTGGAACCAGACAAGGATGTCCACTATCACCACTATTATTCAATATAGTTTTGGAAGTTCTAGCCAATGCAATCAGGCAAGGAAATAAAGGGCACCCAAAGGGGGGCATAGGATGTCAAACTCTCACTCTTTGCCGATGATATGATCTTATACTTAGAGAACCCCAGAGACTCAACCATAAGACTCCTACAAGTGATCAAGAAATACAGTAACATCTCAGGGTATAAAATCAATGTACACAAATCAGCACCCTTTGTATATGCCAGTAACAGCCAAGTTGAGAAACTCATCAGAGACACAATTTCCTTTACAGTAGCTTTAAAGAAAATGAAATAGGAATATACCTAACAAAATACCTGAAAGATCTCTTCAAAGATTAGTATGAAACCCTAAGAAAAGAAATAGCAGAACACATTAACAAGCCCATACCAAGCTCCTGGCTGGGAAGCATCATCATTGTTAAAATGTCTATAGTTCCCAAAGCAATCTACAGATTCAATGGAATCCCCACTAAAAACCAACATTGTACCTTCAAGATCTGGAAAAAGTAGTTCTTCATTTCATATGGAACCAAAAAAAAAAAAAAAACCATATAGCCAAGGCAATTCTTAGTAATAAAAACAAAGCTAGAGGCATCACCCTACCAGACTTTAGGCTATTTTACAAGTCCACTGTGATCAAAAAAGCATGGCATTGGCACAAAAATAGAGACATAGACATTTGGAACAGAACAGAAAACTAAGAGATGAAACCAGTCTCTATTTGCCATCTGCTTTTATTTTGAACAAATAAAAGCATACAATAGAAAAAAGAATCCCTATTTAATCATGGTGATTGGACAACTGGATAACCACATGTAAAAGACTGAAACTTGACCTTTCACCACTTAAAAAAATTGATTCCAGATGGATAAAAGATTTAAATCTAAGGCATGAAACAATAGAAATCCTAGAAGAAAGTCTGGAAAAAACTCTTGAAGATGTCTGCCTGGGGAAAGATTTTATGAAGAAGACTTCTATGGCAATTGCAACAACACAAAAGTTAAGAAATGGGACTTAATTAAACTGAAAATCTTCTGCACAACTAAGGTGGCTCAATGAGTAGGGTGCCAGCCCCATATACCGAGGGCTGCGGGTTCAAACCCGGCCCTGGCCGAACTGCATAAAAAATTAGCTGGGCGCTGTGGCGGGTGCCTATAGTCCCAGCTACTTGGGAGGCTGAGGCAAGAGAATCGCTTAAGCCCAAGATCTGGAGGTTGCTGTGAGCTGTGACTCCACAGCACTCTACCGAGGGCAATAAAGTGAGACTCTGTCTCCACACACAAAAAAAAAAGAACACAATAATCAAAGCAAATAAACAACCTTCAAAATGGGAAAAGGTAATTGCATATTATGAATCTGACAAAGGTTTGATAACTAGGATCTATAGAGAACTCAAGGTAATCAACAAAAAAGAAGCTAATAGTCCCATCTCTCACTGAGCAAGATAAATGAACAGAGCCTTCTCTGAGGAAAACAAATGAATGGCTAACAAAGATATGAAAAAATACTTGTTGCCCCTGATCATCAGAGAAACGCAAATCAAAACTACCCTGAGATATTGCCTAACCCCAGTAAGATTAACACACTTCACAAAAGTCCCAAATTTGCAGATGCTGATGTGGATGTGGAAACAGGGGAACACTTTGACACTGTTGGTGAGACTGCAAACTAATATAGCTTCTTTGGAAATAGGTATGGAGAATCCTTACATCACACCAAAATTCTAGAATCCTCAAAGAACTTCCATTTCACTCCATAATCTCACTACTAGACATCCATCTATCAAAAGAAAAAAAAAATCATTTTATCATAAGGACATAAGCAGTAGCTGTGTATTTACAATCCCCAAGATGTGGAAACAACCTAAATGCCTATCAACTCAAGAATGGATTAACAAACTTTAGTATATGCATAACCTGGAGTGCTATTCAGCCGTAAAAAAAGATGGTGACTTCACATCTTTCATATTAACCTGGATGGCGCTGAAACATTCTTCTCAGTAAAGTATCACAAGAATGGAAAAGCAAATATTCAATGTACTCACTACTAATATGAAGCCAGTAGATGATGTAATTCACGCCCACATATGATAAAAACTCATTTTAATTCAAGTTAGGGGGTGGGGGAACAAGAAAAGGGGAGAGAATGTAGGGGTTGGGGTGCTCCCACTGAATGGGCACAATTTAGGAGTGTATGTTATACCTTTTGGGTGCAGGACATAGCTACAAGAGGGACTCTACCTAACAAATTCAAATATTGTGATTTGGTCGTTTGTACCCACATTAATCTCAAATTAAAAAAAAAGACTGCAAACTGATTTCAGAATATTAAGAATTTCTTTGTGTTGGGCAGTGCCTGTGGCTCAGTGAGTAGGGCACCGGCCCCATATACTGAGGGTGGCCGGTTCAAACCCGGCCCCGGCCAAACTGCAACAAAATACAGCGGGGTGTTGTGGCAGGTGCCTGTAGTCCCAGCTACTTGGGAGGCTGAGGCAAGAGAATCGCCTAAGCCCAGGAGTTGGAGGTTGCTGTGAGCTGTGTGATGCCACGGCACTCTACCGAGGGCGATAAAGTGACACTCTGTCTCTAAAAAAAAAAAAAAAAAAAAATTGATTTACATAGAGATTGGTCAGTATCTGTCATCCTGTCTGAGTATGTGGAATAGTGACCCTTAATAAATAAATAGTTAACTGTAGACGATACTCATAGGTACAGTTGCCTGGACCTAGACCATGGATTGAAGGAGTCTGTATTTACCCTTAACTTGTGTGCAAAATTCTTGAGTCTCAGTGATGTGAGATGTATTTAAACCCAGTTTTCCAGCTGGACACGGTGGCTCTCTCCTATAATCCTGGCACTCTAGGACGCCAAGGTGGGTGGATTGCTTGGGCTCAGGAATTCGAGACCAACCTGAGAAAGAATGAAACCCTGTTTTCTACTTTAAGATATTAGAGAACTAGCTGGGCATTTTGGAGGCACCTACAGTCCCAGCTACTTGGGAGGCTGAGGCAAGAAGATCTCTTGAGCTCAAGAGTTTGAGGTTGCTGTGAGCTATGATCACACCATGACATTCAACCCCAGGGCAACAGAGTGAGACTCTGAAAACAAGCAAACAAACAAACAAACAAATAAATCCAGATATCAGTGAGAAACTATATTGTAAAATCCCCTGGTAACAATAAGGAATGAAAAGAACATAGCTTCTGGCTCGGCGCCTGTGGCTCAACGGGCTAAGGCGCCAGCCGCGTACACCTGAGCTGGTGGGTTTGAATCCAGCCCAGGCCTGCCAAACAACAATGACGGCTGCAACCAAAAAATGGCCAGACGTTGTGGCGGGCACCTGTAGTCCCAGCTACTTGGGAGGCAGAGGCAGGAGACTCGCTTGAGGCCAGGAAGTGGAGGTTGTTGTGAGCTGTGATGCCACAGCACTCTATCCAGGGTGACAGCTTGAGGCTCTGTCTCAAAAAAAAAAAAAAAAGCTTCTGATAAGTCAAAAACAGGGCAAAAATGGCCAGGAACGAAAAAGTATGTGGTTAGTAGTATCATGAAGTGTGAGTGAGTGTCTGTCTCTTTCTCTCCCCTGCCCTTTCTTTTCCTTCCCTATTCCCTCTCTGCTCTCTCTTGTTCTTTTTTCCTCCTCCTTTCTTCCCTTTCTTAAGTCCTATCGACAGCTTTAGTCTGCTGTATATGGCATCATGTTCACTTTTCAGTAAAGTGCCTTATAAGCAGTTTATTCTTAGTCTGAGCTCTTGTCTTTCCCGTTAGAGGGCAGGCCTGACACTTTGCCATTCTCTCAAAGCGGAACAGTAACTATCAGTTTAAGGATGGAGTCAGCGAGCAAGTGGAGAGACAATGGCCAACACCAAGTACCAGAGCCAGATAAATTCACGTTAGATCGTAGTCCTAGACCGGCCAGTGAAGGCGACCAGGCCTTTCTGGACTCCGAATGCAGGCCCTGTCTGGGTGTGGTCTCTGCAGGGGGGAAGCGCAGTTGTGGGAAAGCCTGAGGCATGTGTAGTCTGGCCCCACTTGAGCTGCATAGCAATTCTGTCACTGGCCAGTGTGCCAGCGTGTGCCACGGCCAGTGTGTGCTCTCCCCAGTGGAAGCAGCTCAGGTTCCCTGAGACAGTATCGCCACTGGGGACTCAAGCCTCAGGCCCTGGCCCTGCACCCAGGACAGTACTGAAGGACAATTGCAGAGAAGTCACGTGGTGGCTCACTGGTGGCTCTGGGCATGAGCATAAACATGCCCCATGACAAACTTTCCCCTGCCTCTGTTCTCAGGACCTGGCTAGCTGCATCCCCATCCCTGGTGCCATTTCAGCCTCAGCATCTTAGGACAGGCCAGCTTCCCTCTCTGCGTCTCAGCCCCCTCTGCTGTGAAACAGGGACACAGTCTGCACCGTGCCTCCAAGGATGTCGATGGTAGCACCAAAGGAGCTGAGAACATCCTTTAGGATTTTATCTCAATAGCTGTTTTTAATTCCCTTTCTTTCTGATTATATGTGGAAGTCTTGGTTTGAGACTTTTCTTATTGTTGCCCTATCAGGGCAAGTTTGCTCAGCCAAGAAAGTTAGTTGGCCTGGGAAAGTAAAAAAATAATAATAATATTGATTTCTATACCTTTTTTTTTTTTTTGAGAGAGAGAGTCTCATTATGTTGCCCTCAGTAGAGTGCTGTAGCATCACAGCTCACAGTCACCTCAAACTTTTGGGCTCAATTCTCTTGCCTCAGATTCCCAAGTAGCTGGGACTACAGGTGCCCACCACAATGCCCACAACACCCAGCTATTTTTTTTCCCCACCTGGCTATTTTTTGTTGCAGCTGTCATTGTTGTTTAGCTGGCCTGGGTTGGGCTTGAACCTGCCAGCCTTGGTGCATGTGGCTGGCACTGTAACCACTGGCGCTGTGCTACAGACACCAAGCCAGTTTTGTTGGGTTTTTTTTTTCCTGCAATTTTAGGCTGGGGCTGGGTTTGAACCCGTCAACTCTGGTATATGGGGTTGGTGCCCTACTCCTTTGAGCCACAGGTGCTGCCCTCTACATCTATAGCCTGCAGTGTTACCAGGCATTATACTGGTGTGTACATTACATTTATCAGTACTGTATTATCATCATCAGTCTATGGGAGGCAAAGCGGAGGCTGGGAAGCTTGCCTCAGATCACACTGCTAGAGCCATGAGTTAAATACATCCATTTCCACCTGTCTCCTATTTAATGTAAGTTCACACAAGAGTGAGCGTGTAATGATAGACCACAGATGAGCCAAAATAATTTGTTTGGTTCTGGGTTGAATTGAAACACACAAATGTTGCTTTTTTCTTTTGCCTGGCTTTTCTTTCTTTTCCTTTAGTTTCCCTTGGTTATTTAGGATGGTGTTTTTATGTTGTTCTCGGTAGAGTGCTGTGGCATCATAGCTCACAACAACCTCAAACTCCTGGGCTTAAGTGATCCTCTTGCCTCAGCCTCCCGAGTAGCTGGGACTACAGGTGCCCACCACAATGCCCCGCTATTTTTAGAGACAGGTCTTGCCCAGGCTGGCCTCGAACTCCTGAGCTCAAGCAATTCACCGGCCTCAGCCTCCTAGAGTGCTAGGAATACAGGCAGGAGGTGAGGCACCTCCTACAGCCTAGGACTGTGTTTTTTAATATTTTTGATCTCCCTATAGTGAAACCTATAGTGAAACTTCTGTAGCACACATAAATTATGTTGATGAAAAAAAGTTTTTTTAAAGAAAAGAATATACTTACTGTGCTTTGAACTTCTTTCAAAAATAATTTAATTTATGATCTTTACAAATTTTTTGCAACTAGTTGAAAAATCACTGTTGTAGGATGTGAGTCAGCTGACGATATGTTTGTTCTTATGGAGAGTTCACCATAGGCACCGTGATTCCCCTTGAAAAGACACCCACGTAACACCATGGCCTTGTCTGCCTGTACTGGCTCCGTGACCTGGGAAAGCTTCTTCACCTTAGTTAAGTCTCTTTGTCCTGGCCTCTCTCTGAGCACAGTGGGGACAAGACAGGACTGTGGTGTCAGGGTTCTTGTTAGGCTTGCTTTTCCGGGGCTACTTAAAGGAAGTTGCTTGCCCAGTACTTGAGATCCTCCCTGGCTCCTTAATCCCAAGGGATGGGCATTCGGGGTGAGCTTACTCAGCCAAAAAAGTCAGTTGGCATGAAAAAGTAAAAAAAAGACATTGATTTTTATACTTCTTCTTCTTTTTTTTTTTTTTTTGAGAGACAAAGAGTCTCACTATGTCACCCTCAGTAGAGTGCTGTGGTGTCACAGCTCACAGTAACCTCAAACTCTTGGGCTTAAGCAATTCTCTTGCCTCAGCCTCCCAAGTACGAGGAATTTGAGGCATTTGAAGGCTTGGGTGACTCAGCTGTGTGCTGGTCTGGAATCATGGTCCATGTGACCCTCCATGTACCTGCTGGGAAGGCCATATAAACCAGAACCCAACCTGCAGATGTGAGAATGGATTCTTTCTGAACGTTTACTCCCAATCCTTTTGTTCTTTCCTTCATTCATACTATAGGGCCTTGGGGAACAAAGAATAAGGTCAGAGACAATAGGTAACACCTGGCACTACCTGCCTGCCTGTGGGTCAGTTCCCCCAAGTTCAGTCTCTCTCACTCATCTCCTCTCAGAGGTGCCAGGAAAGCTGGTTCTCAATTTACTTTGAGATATATTCCATGGTGTTTTTAAGCAACACATTTGTATTCCTAACAGTAGTTGCCTCAGGTCCTATGAAATGAGTCTGTAATGTGTGGGGGAGGGCCCAGTCTCCATTGGTTCTTTTACTGCTAATGAACCCAAGGAGTAATTGAGCCCGAGTGGATAGGTTTGAGTTGCTTGTCACGCCAGCCTTGTACACATGAAGCATTCTCATTGATAGTGAATAGTGACACAAAGTATTTCCACACATTTAAAAGTCCCCCAAAGTCCTGTGATGATACTGTGACCACCTGAGAAACAAATGAGGAAGTTGAGCTGCAGATGCAGGGACCTGCTGAGGCCAGATTCTGGCCCCAGATCCTGGGTTTCCAGTGCGGCCCCACTGTCCCCTCTGCAGCGGCAGATAGACACAGGCTAACAGAGAGCCCATGAGAAGCAACACTGTCATACACACTTCAGAGTTCCCAGGGGAGGGGGGAGCTGATAGATTTTTAGTCCCCAGTGCCTGAGACCCAGAGGGTAACTTAGCTTTGCCAAAGCCCCAACCCAGGAAACAGGGTCTATGGGAAAAAACAAGGAGCCAAAGAAGAGATTGCTACCAGCTTAAAGGAGCCTGAGCTAGAGGTGCTGGCATCCTACAGCTTCTAGGAACTAGAGCACATCGTTATGGGGAGCTGTGAGGCTGGGGACCAGGGATGAAACGGTGGAGAGCGGGGAACAAGGAGTACTTGGGAGGGGCAAAAATATTTTGTCCTCTAGCTCCTGCCTTCTCAGTGTGTGCAAGACAGGAAATTCCTCAACTCTCCCGAGGCAGCCAGCTTTCCTAACTGCTGCAGCCCCATCAGAGAATCCAGATAGATCTATGCGTGTTCAACACGGGGGCCCCCAAGCCCACTCCCAGGGCCTTCTGCCGAGGCCCCTCCTGCCCTTCACCAAAGGCTGCATACCTACGTGAGGGGCCAGGGAGGCAGCAGGGGCCTGATAATCCCCCCTTCTGTGGGGACCTTGGGGTTACCTGCTCTCGACCTCAGGCTCTGTGCTCTTCAGACTGCACCTGCTTCAGGGGCGGTTTTCCTCCAGCCCCCTGGGCCTTCCCAGCCTCTCCCCATCCACATTCCCAGAGACTGAGTTTGCAGAGCTCTGCAACGGGCCTGGCTTTGTTTTCAGTGGCAGGTTTGGAGTTGGGCCTTGCCCAGATACATCACACACCCTGGCTCTGCTTCCTGAAGGAGGTCTGAAAAATACCTGTGGCCCTCAGCTTGTAAGAACCCAAAATGCCAGAGGCCCCTTCCCCGAAAACTTAAGAGTTTAAGTTAGAGATATCCTAGCCCTCCCCATCTTAATCACTGCTCCTGCCCAAAGACAAAAATTTAAAGGGAATTATTGAAACTTAGGGCTGCCTGGCCTGGGAAGGTGGCTGGGCAGGTATGCACGCAGGACCAGCAGGGCACTCTGTGGTCTCCTCCCCTTCAGTTTGCGTTTTCTAGAATTTTTTCGAAATGGAATCATCTAAAAATACACCCTTTTTCCATCTGGCTTCTTTCATTCAACATAATTATTTTAAAATTTTCCCTGTAATGCATAGTTCCTCAGACACATGCGTGTCCCCATAGTTCCTTCTTTTTGTTGCCATATAGTCAGAGCCCAGGTGGGGAAGGGTTGATCTGTCTCCACGGGGGACTGAATGGGAGTGAGGGACAAGCTACACTGCCCAGTTTTTACCCTTGACTCACTGGCACACTTCCCCTCCTTCTCTCAGAGAGGCTGATCTTTTTTCTCCCAGTTTTTACAATGAACTGTATATATTTAAGGCATTTAATCTGATTAGTTTTGACATATGTACACATGAACGGAATCTTCACCATGATTTTTTTCTTCACCATGAGTTTTTGTTGCAGTTTTTGGCCGGGGCTGGGTTTGAACCTGCCACCTCCAGAATATGGGGCTGGTGCCCTACTCTTTTGAGCCACAGGCGCCACCTTCTTCACCATGATTTTAAAAAGGAACTTCTCCATCACACCTGAATGTTTCCTGGTGGCCCTTTATAACCCAGCCCCTCCATGTCCTGCCCCACACACCCCTGATCTGCTTTCTATCACTGTACTTTGCATTTTCTAGAATTTTTTCTAAATGGAATCATCTAATATACACCCTTTTTCTATCTGGCTTCTTTCATTCAACATAATTATTTAAAAATTTTCCCTGTCATGCATAGTTCCTTAGAAACATGCGTGTCCCCATAGTTCCTTCTTTTTGTTGCCATATAGTATTCCATTGTATGGACTATACAATGGAATATATTACAGTATATGGGCTGTACTACAGTATATTCATTCACATGTTGATGGATATCGGGGCATTTGGGGGCTATTGTGAATACCACTGCTAAGAATGCAAGTCTTTGTATGACTATGTATTTCCAGTTCTCTTGGGTAAATACCTAGTAGAATGACGGATCATAGGGGAAGCGTATGTTTATCTTTTGAAAAAACTGCCAAACTGTTTGCCAAAGACCGTGTACCACTTTACACTCCCACCAACAGTGCATGAGAGTTGCAAGTTGCTGCCCATCCTCACCGCTTCCAGTTCTTGGGATGATCTGCCTTTTTAATTTTAGCCTTTATAAGAATGTAGTGTCTTTGGCTTTCTTGGGGTGCTTAAAATCTCATAGGATGATGGGGGAGCACCACACAACTATAGAGAATAATAGGGAAGCGCTTCAGTTCTGTTTTACAGGTGACATCAAAATATAAAGTTAAAAAGCAAGATGCCCTGCATATTCATTGTGTATGGTATATTTTAATTTTTTAAGATAAAGAAAATTTTGAAAATACCTATTTACTTCTACATATCATATACACAAATTGTCTTGGGCAAGGTGAACAAAAAACTGAAAAATGGCTGCCTCTGGACAAAGATAGTTGGGGGCCGAGTGACAGGGGTGGGAGGGACATTTTATAGATACTCCTTTGAATTTTGTGCCATGTGAGTATCACTTATCCAAAAAGTATTAATAAAATTTAGGGAACAAAATCTTATAAGATGCCAAGTATCAGCTTCTCCCCCTAGAAGTTCTCTGGAGGAACCAGAGCCTAGATTGGGCATGGCTCTGCAGAGGTCTTATTGTTTGTTCCCTGCTCTCAGGCAACAGCATTGACTTGCCAAGCAGATGGATGGAGTACATTCTGTCCCTGATGACCCCCAGGGCCTCCAGACCCTTTTGTTAGCTTTCAATTTCTGGTGTGAACGTTAGCATAATACAGTCATGTACCGACTGGTTCATGTGTGTGTTGAATGAATGAATGTTCTCCCCTACGTTCTTTTGTCTACCACACAGAAAAGAAAAGTGACAGGAAGAGGGAGTACCCTTTGCCCATGGCTCCTGGCAGGCCCATCGCACCTGTCTTCCTACAGGGCCTCTCTGATCTCAAGGTCATGGATGGAAGCCAGGTTACCATGACGGTCCAGGTGTCAGGTCTGTCTCTACATCTCTCTTTTTTAGGGGGGGTGGCATATGTGAAAATGGACATGGTTGCAATGAGCGTTGCTCCTTGAGAGCCTGCTCAGATCATTGAACCACGAGAAAATTAGATGGGATCAGCAGGAAATAGACCCAAAGAAATAGAGACTCTTAGCCTCTATTTTCTGCCTCCTCAGAATGCCACCCGTTCATGGGTGAGATTGTCTGGGTTCAAGGTTAAATGGCCCAGGAGAAGAAGATGGCCATAGTTAAAGTGGTGAGGGGTTGATTTGAAAACACAGTGTGACCAATGTAGCTGGAAAGTTCTGAAGACGGGTACAGAACCAAATTATGTGAGAACTTCCCAATTCTCAGAAGATCGTCTCAATTGCTCTATTCAGATTTTAAGGTGAGAAGATGGGGCAGAGGTCCTTCTAACACAGAAGCAAGGCAACAAGTGTGCTTAGCATCCTGGTCTGAGACATCACAGTTTTTGCTAGAGGTGAGCAGGAGAAGCCCAGGGAAGAGCAGCACTCAGGGCTGGGTCAGCTGTAGTTTGCTGTTGAGAATGTAAGTGGTTTTCGCCACTGATCAGTGCCTATGACTGCCTGGAGGTTACTTTCCTACTTTTTAGTTCTTCCTGAGTTGCAGAAGCAATAAAGATGAGCTGTGAGAGAACCTAGGGGCTCACTCTTTTAGGGTTGCTCAGATAGACTCCTCCCCTGGCAGTCCCAGGCAGAGGGCCTATCCACACTCACCATGCTGCTCACTGCCTACCTGGTCAGAGCATTCTGCATCTAACCCAAGGAAGACAGATGGCCATCTCTTGAGCTTCCCAGGGCCTAGTGGCTTAGCTCTTCCATCAGAGGAAACTCTTACTGATGGCCATCATCTTGTGTCCCAACAAATCCACAGAAAAATAGATTAGTAAAATCTGAAACTGTGGTCAACTGAGAGCCGTGTTTGGAAATCCTGTGCAAGCTGGTGCCCATCTGCACCCTAAGGTGACGTTCATAAAATAGCAAAATGAATGCTGACTCTCTGTGCTGAAACTATAGAAGAGCACTGCCATTGTCTGTATGTGGACACACCAAATGAAGCGGTGCCGAGCCGAAATCACATTCAGTTACAACCTAGTGATCTGGTTACTGCTTTGGATTATCAAGCAGTTTGAATTCTAATTTTGAAAACCATTCTTCCTGAGTTTACTTTTTCATCTCTGAAATCATGTTTTTGCATCTGAGTTCTTTTTAGTTTCCCCAAATTTGTTGTTAAAGAATTCCAATGAACAACATTGAGGGTTTTCTTTGTCCCCAGTGTTCTTCTGATCTGCTGTCCTGATGGGCTGCTGAGGGGTTTTGATCAACTCATTTAGTCCTCCCAACAAACCTACAAGGTAGAGGCTGTTAGAATCCCTATTTTACAGATGAAGAAACTGAAGCATAGCGAGTTCGGTAGAATATTTATAACTGTTAGGGTATCAAGTGCAGAGCTGCTGCGTAGCCAGGGAAGAATCTCCCTGAATAGTCCCGGCCCTTCTCCCGGTTTAGGGAATCCGCCCCCTGAGGTCATCTGGCTTCACAATGGGAATGAGATCCAGGAGTCAGAGGACTTCCACTTTGAACAGAGAGGCCCTCTACACAGCCTTTGTATCCAGGAGGTGTTCCCGGAGGACACAGGCACATACACCTGCGAGGCCTGGAACAGCGCCGGAGAGGTCCGCACCCAGGCCGTGCTCACAGTACAAGGTGAGGCTTACCGAGCAGATGGGGCAGGGATGTTGCCAGGGAATCTCCAAAAGTGATATGGAGATGAGGAAACCATGTGAGCCTGTTTAGTTCCTACTGTGGACCCTCTGCTCCCTGGGTCCCAGCCCAGCCCAGAGGTCAGCTCCCTATCTTACGTCTCAAGCTCTGGCTGGTGGGGCTGCCCTTCCCAGCTTTCTGAAGTCCCTGCCCTGTCTAGGTTCCTGGTGATGAGCTGTGTGAGTGCTCAGAGGGAAACCTGTAGTACACTTAACAATTTGGCAGTGATTGTTTTTGAGGTGAGTTGTGGGCTTATCAGGGTCCTCGTCGTTAGAGAACTTGTATTTAAGAGGAGAGGCAAGTTAAGCCCAGGTAAGGCAGGTGACAACACTTACTCGCACACACCTGACACAGAGCATTGGCTCCCACCTAGGGCCCCTCTGACTTCTGGAGTACCTCCCCTTGCTTCAGATACCCAAATTCATGTTGCTTTTGTCCTGTGAGAATGTAACCAAGAGAAATTTATGACAAGAAGATGAGCTGCGTGTGTGTATCCAAGTGAAGTGATTTCTGGGCAAACTGTCACTTGGGTGGCACTCTGGCTTCCCACCCTTCACACCATGGGGAATTGAATGGACGTGCTCTCTGCTGAAGGGCCTCCCATTCTAGTTTTGCCCTTTGCCAACTTCCAGAGCCTCACGATGGCACCCAGCCCTGGTTTATCAGCAAGCCTCGCTCGGTGACAGCCTCCCTGGGCCAGAGTGTCCTCATCTCCTGCGCCATAGCTGGTGACCCCTTTCCTACTGTGCACTGGCTCCGAGACGGCAAAGCCCTCTCCAGAGACACTGGCCACTTTGAGGTTCTGCAGAACGAGGACGTGTTCACCCTGGTGCTGGGGAATGTGCAGCCCTGGCACGCGGGCCAGTACGAGATCCTGCTCAAGTGAGTTTGCTGTCCCGCCTGTGTCCTGTAACCTCTCGCCCCAGATTCCAAGTGCCCTGACCTGGGTCTGGGAAGGCAGAGGAAGCACAAGCTGGCGTGAGACTTGGACTTCAGAGTAGCAAGCACAGGCCTGGTGCTGCTGGCGAGCTTGTCTCTTCCCCTTCCGTCTGGCAGGTGCTCCTTGAAACCTTCCTTTCTGAGCTCAGTTCCCCGGAATCTTTGGTCTTGCTGTATCCTGGATTTTCCCCCCTAGTGTGGTACATGGAAAATATGAAGGAGGGGGAAGGATTACAGTGGGAAAAGCAGGAGGAAAGAGGGAATGTATATGTTATCTATTGCTCTGTAACAAATTACCCTGACACGTAGCAACCTGAAACAACAAACGTCCGTCATCTCTCAGTTTCTGTGGGCTGGGAATTTGGAAGCAGCGTAGCTGGATGATTTTGAAGTTGAGGTCAAGATGTCATCAGGGGCTACATAAGGACTTAAATGACATTGGAGGAGGCTTCTGAGATGGCTCGCTCATGTGCCTGTAGGCACGGGGCCTCAGCTCCTTGCTTTAGGGAACCCTCCATGGGGCTGCTTGAGTGCTTTCAAGACATGGCAGCTGGGTTCCCCAGAGCTAGTGACCTAATAAAGAACACAAGTTAGAGCTGGCAATGTCTCTTATGACCTACCCTTGGAAGTCACATGTCATCACTTCCAACTTCCTTTCTGTTATAAGTAAGTCGCTCCATACAGCCCATGTTCAAAGAGAAGTCATTTATTATTTCTTTTTTATTTTTTTGAGACAGAATCTTACTATGTCACCCTCGGTAGAGTGCTATGCACAGCTCACAGCAACCTCAAACTCTTGGGCTTAAGTGATTCTCTTGCCTCAGCCTCCCAAGTAGCTGGAACTACATGTGCCCACCACAATGCCTGGCTATTTTTATTGCAATTGTTATTGTTGCTTAGCTGGCCCAGGCCGGGCTCAAACCCACTATCTTTGGTGTGTGTGGCTCACGCTATAACTACTGTGCTATAGATGCTGAGCCTCATTTATTATTTCTTAGAGTCTTTGGATCTGTTAGGAAGTTCTGCTGATCTGGAAAAGACTCAGTGAATTTTAGCTGAGCTTGTGACATGCCTGTAGTCAGCTGATGGGATGGTGTGAGCTTCCGGTCACCCTACTGCCATTAGCAGTATGTTCAGAACACATCAACTGCCTTAGCCTTATGCCTGAACTCATTATTACCAGGAAGGCAGATCTGCCTCCAAAATGGGGAATAGGTACGCTCTTGTTCCCTAGGCCAGTACAGAGAATGGAAACTGATGCTATGTAAAAACACTTGCTAAGGGCCTGTCTTTATAGAAGGAGTAGTACTTTGAGGCAGTACTCAGTAGTACTGACATCCTAGGAGATAAACTTTCTATGGGATTTTGAGGGAAAAAAGCAAGACTGAGTCTTGGCAAATGAGAAAGGCTTTGTTGTTGAATAGGCTGAGTGGGAAAATTAGGGGGGAAGGGTAGCTCAAAGGAAAGGGAAGTTTGTGAGGAAATTTGCCAGGCCAGAGAGGAGGGCTGCTTGGGGAGGCCAGTAGGCAGACTGTCTGGGGCCAGCTGGGGACAGTCATAAAACTTAGACTGTCCCCACTGCAAGGGATGTCAGAAGTTATCTAACCTCATCGTTATTTAATAATGAGGGAAACTGAGGTCTCACAGTCATGGACTTGGTCACGGCCACCCAAAGGTGAGCAGCAGAGCCCAAGTTCAGACCCTTGTCTTTTGACTTCAATTAGATGCTCTTCTATTCCTTATGGCCCAGGATGAGAAATTTCTCTCAAATGTACGGGAACTTGGAGTACCTGGGAAACCAACCACACTGGAGTCTCCACCCTTGCACCCTGGCCTCTTTTTCCTCCCCTAAATCCTCTTTATTCCTCCTGGGAGGCTATTGCCCCCTGCTGAGAAAGAGGAAGTCAGTGGAGAGTTCTCCCAGGGAGTGTGTGCCAGGCCTGCCAGCGGCCTCGCCTCCTCCAGCTTCTCTCATCCTGGCAGAAGTCAGACCCGAGACCCAGAGCAGGGTGCCTTTTTAGGAAGGCAACTGGGTAACTGCAAGGAAGCCAGGGGGTCAGGTGTGCAGGGCTGGGGGGCGGGGCAGGTCATGTCTGTCCTTGCTGGAGTTGTAAGGCAAATGTAGATGGCTAGTTTCCGCCTTAGTCTCCCTAGCTCTTGTCTCTATATCAAAAAGGGAAACGTCA
Source organism: Arctocebus calabarensis (assembly GCA_963573935.1). Classification (NCBI taxonomy): domain Eukaryota; kingdom Metazoa; phylum Chordata; class Mammalia; order Primates; family Lorisidae; genus Arctocebus; species Arctocebus calabarensis. Next base: position 60,280 of record CAUYON010112900.1, read on the forward strand.
AAAAGTTAGCTCTCAATTGTAGCTGAAATGGTTGAAAAGTTGATGCTTGCCAGGAAATTAGTTATTTAACTAATTAGTTATTAAATTAATTATTTATTATTTAAACTAATATTTATTTTGTTATTTAAACTAAATTTTTTTTCAGTTATTTAAACTAATTTTGCATATGAAATCCATCCCAGAGGTGGATGAGTCAGAGTGGGACAGGATCTAAGGCTTTGCAACTAAAGAGTGAGTTTCTCATTCAGGGATTAGGAAGCAGGGGCAAAAGGGTTGTTAGTTTGGGAAAGATGCAGCATGGAGGGGGAGAGCCCCATATCCTTCCTCTATGGCAGTACCTGGGATGGGGCCTCTTTCTCAGCCCAGACCTGGGAGGGTCTTGCTCTGTTGTCCAGGCTAGAGTGCCATGGTGTCATCATAATTCACTACAGCCTCCCACTCCTAGGCTCAAGTGATCCTCCTACCTCAGTCTCCTCAGTAGCTGGGACTACAGGTACATGCTGCAACACCCAGCTAATTTTTATATTTTTTGTAGAGATGGGGGGGGTCTCACTCTTGCCCAGGCTGGTCTTGAACTCATAACCTCAAGCAATCCTCCCACTGTAGGTTCCCAGAATGTTAGGATTACAAGTATGAGCCCCTAATTTTGTAACTAAGTGTGTGCAAATGTTGAAGATGGCCACAAACACTGTTGCAGCTGCTTAGATTATCTGACATGTGGGTCCCAGGCAGGAAGCCCCTCTGTACGTGAACCTATGATTTGCTTTAAAGGCCCAGCAGAGATTAAGTTTATGACTGGAAATAGTTACCCCTAGATCAACCCCCAAAGGATGACCCACTTAGTGGTCCATTCGTGGTATCCCAAGTTCTCTTGGTATCTTCCTCTGACCCCTCAGACTGCCCGGGTGCCTCAGAGTGAGCCCTGTGGGTGGATTGAGCAGGAGGCCTTGAGAAGCTTATCTGAGTCTGTGCTCCCTGCCTTGAGGTCATGAAGACAACCTTTATCTACTTCCCTCAAGCAGAGAGACAGCTTACTCCAGCTCAGAGGCAGAGCCCCCACCATTCAGGGCCTGGCTGGGGTAAAGCATGGCCATCTGGGCAGTGTCTGCTCCTGCTGTTTGCATCTGGGCTCTGTTCTACACGTGACAGGAGGAAGCTCAGCTGAGGAGATGTTGAAAAGGGCTGCTGGGAAAGCATAGTCCTTGGACATCGTGTCTTCCTGCTCCATGTCAACCCTGAGAAGGAAAGGAATAGCCTAACACCAGCCAGCAGCCTAGCAAAAGCAGAGTACCAGGGTCTGGGCCTTGACCCAGTATGACCTTGAGTGGTTATTCTACAAGTGAGCCCAATCACCATGAGTGTTGAGAGCTCAAAGTGCTCTAAGGACTTCTTAATCTTCTGGGGGGCCTAGCACTAATGAGGCTCCTAATTGCCATTTGTTAAGCAAAGACATCTAGGGCCCTAACATTCTCCAGACATAAGAGAACCGTGAATCTGTGGCCCATGAGAGTCTGAGCATGGAGGAAGGTGGCCAGGAGGGGATGGGCTATGGGTCAGCCGGCCAGGCAAGAGAAAAGAGGAAAAGAGCTAATGTGGCCAGGAAGGCAGATGCCTGCTGCATGAGGACATTGGGGAGAAGGGAGAAAGGGGCCCAGAGGTGAGAGGAGGGTCAGAGGGCAGCAAAGATCAGCCTCTCAAATGGGTCCCAGCGCCCAGGGGTGAGCAGCAGCCCCCTGACCCCTAAGAATCATGTGTCACTCCATGGGCTGCAGTGTCTGTCTGTTGGGAGGGAGGCAGAGTGAGATGAATACCCACACACATCAGCAGAACTTACACAAACATGCACTCAGGCGTCTGTCCCTATGGATGTGACTCATGCACACACGTTCTCAAACAGGTACAGATGCCTGCCAGGTAGGCCCCATATCTGTATGCATTCTCGTGTATAGTTGATCTATACATATCCACGTAGACACAAACACACACATATGTCCTGGAACAGATTTATTCTGACAATCACCGTAGGACAGGGCACAGAGGTCATTGGTCTGGGATTCAGAAAGATCCAAGTCTCGACCTCTTTCCCTACTAGTTAGTTCTGTGAGTTCAGGCAAATTACTTAACCTTTATTAACTCACTTTTCTTCCCTTTTAAAAGCAGTGCTGACTCCAACTTCTCAGCGCTATCCTGAGATAAAATGGGATGGATCATGTAGGAACCTGTCGCAGAGTTTGGTGCATCTGCCGTTGGGGCTGAGAGATAGTGAGACAGCTGCATCCAGGGGGATGGTGGGAGCATGATGTTCAGAGACCCCGAGGTTCACCCCCCAGTCTTAGTCTGCACCTCACTGGCATGTTGTAGGGAATAAGGAGACCATAAAATGCAGTCCTTATGACCACTAAAAGTCTCCTCTGGCTCTCAGATCTGTCCCACTCCTCCCCCAAGCCTGAGCAGAACCTTCTCAGCCGGTCAGAGCTCAGGAATGCCAGCAGGTGGCAGCCTTGTGGGACTGGAGGGATGTTCTGCTACGAACTCACCCACGTGCTCACAGCTTCCCCTGAGCAGAGGGCCCCGGGACTTGGATCACCACTGAGAGGGAGGCCGAACAGTTTTATGGACATGAAGGATCCAGAACCCCCCACCCTGCAACTTGAGGAAAGGCGAGAAAGGGCCGCCCATGTAGAGAAACACTTGTTAGGGGTGTCGTCAGTGGGTAGAGGTTGGGGTGCTGTATTCCTGAGCACTTGTGGGGAAGTGACCACCTTTGTGTTTAGGGAGCATGGAATCAGATTCAAGGTCACAGGGCAGGCCAGCCCGGCCTGTCTGTAGACCAAGCAGCTCCATCACAGTCCCTGGCAGGGTTAGTCTTTCTTCTCTTATAGAGGGAATGATTGACTGTCCGTGTCATGTAATACGTATGTACTTACGGAAAAGTATTCCTATTTCTAGTTGTCTTTCTTAGCTTTTGTCCAGAGATTCCTTTTTCTTCTGTTTAAATTAGAGCTGGGAAAATAAAGAGTGACCACAGGGTGAGAGGGCCCCGCCCTGAATCTAACCCAGCTTAGACGACACAGCTAAGCCAGTGACCTCCATCTTCCCTGGTGGCCAGCAGCCCATGACCAAGTCCATGCTGAGCATGCCTTTTGCCCAGAGAACCTCTTGATCTTTATTGATCTTCTGCATAACTTAGGAACCGGGTTGGCGAATGCAGCTGCCAGGTGTCACTGATGCTGCAGAACAGCCCTGCCAGAGCCCCCCCACGGTGAGTGCCCCCAGGAGCTGACCGGCCAGGCCCAGTGCCATCTCTCCCAAAGCTCAGCCAGCAGCCCCAGCATGTTTGTATCCTCCTGCTGAGGCTGCCAAAGCCAAAAGGGAGAGATTGGAAGGGAATGAGGGAGGGAGAGGAGGGGAACGAAGGGGGTGATTTTTTTTGCACACACCCTTATAAGGCTACTGAAGTCATTACCGATGTAATAAACCAACTAAGCAAGTGAGCGCCTCTCACCAATGTTCCCTTCTATAAACACAGCCTGGCCGGCCCCCCTCCCCTCGCCCCTCCTCTCTGCCCTCCGCCCTCAGGGATTTGCTCTCCCCTGACGGTTCTTTCTTACCCAGCCCCTTTCCTCCTGCTACTTTCCCTTTTCCCTTCACTGTTTGCAGGGGGAGGGAGCCTGCCAGCTGTGAAGGCCTCCGTGGTGGAGAAGCTGGTGCTGATGGTGGTGGTGGTGACAACTATGGGACCCTGAGGCCCGGCTGGCCGGCAAGGGGCCTCGGTTGGCCAGAGGAGGAGGACGGTGAGGACGTGCGGGGGTTGCTGAAGAGGCGCGTGGAGACCAGGCAGCACACGGAGGAGGCCATCCGCCAGCAGGAGGTGGAGCAGCTGGACTTCCGAGACCTCCTGGGGAAGAAGGTGAGTACCAAGACATTGTCGGAAGAGGATCTGAAGGAGATCCCAGCTGAGCAGATGGATTTCCGCGCCAACCTGCAGCGGCAAGTAAAGCCCAAGACTGTGACCGAGGAAGAGAGGAAGGGACACAGCCCCCAGCAGGTTGACTTCCGCTCCGTCCTGGCCAAGAAGGGGACTCCCAAGACCCCAGTGCCTGAGAAGGTGCCACCTCCAAAACCTGCCACCCCAGATTTTCGCTCAGTTCTAGGAAGCAAGAAAAAATTACCAGCAGAGAATGGTGGCAGCAGCACTGAGGCCTTGAATGCCAAGGCAGTGGAAAGTTCTAAGCCTGGGAGCAATGCACAACCATCAGGGTCCTTGAAACCCATGGGCAACGCCAAGCCTGCTGAGACCCTGAAGCCCTTGGGCAACGCCAAGCCTGCCGAGACCCTGAAGCCCGTGAGCAACGCCAAACCTGCCGAGACCCTGAAGCCCTTGGGTAATGCCAAACCTGCGGAGACCCTGAAGCCCTTGGGTAACGCCAAGCCTGCGGAGACCCTGAAGCCCGTGAGCAACGCCAAACCTGCGGAGACCCTGAAGCCCGTGGGCAATGCCAAGCCTGCTGAAACTTTGAAACCCTTGGTCAATGCCAAACCTGATGAGACCCTGAAATCAACTGGGAAAGAAGAACTCAAGAAAGAGGTTAAGAATGATGTGAACTGCAAGAGAGGGCAAGCAGAGGCCATAGATAATGAAAAAAGATTAGAGAGCCAAGGGACAGCTCCAACCTTCAAGGAGAAGCTCCAAGATGTTCGTGTGGCAGAGGGTGAGAAGCTGCTACTCCAGTGCCAGGTGTCCTCGGACCCTCCGGCCACCATCACCTGGACGCTGAATGGAAAGACCCTCAAGACTACCAAGTTCATCATCCTCTCCCAAGAAGGTAAATGAGGTGGGGGGAGTAGGGAAGAAGGAGACCCTGTGCTAGGGCCACGGTCACCTCCCAGGACCTTGTTCTGGATTGCTGCTTATAGCTCAATAGTTGGTCAGGAGGCCCGGCCCCTGTTCCTCGCACTCACAGACAGGTATCCCACCCGGGCCTTGGGTGCATGCCTTGTTGCTGGGGAAGAAGGAGGGCTGGGATTCTGGTTACAGGGCACATGGCCACATCTCAGCATCTGTCTGGCAGAGCTCACTCATGCACCCCCATGTGTGGCTCCCCAGGCCAGAACCAGGGGCTCCGAGTGAACAGCTGGTTAGCATCTCAGGTTGGGGGAGGTTGTGCAATGATGGGATAGCTCAGAACTCTCAGGTGGGGTCAACAATAGCTTGAGTGGGTTTGAAGGGACCTGTAGGAGAAACCAAAACCCAAAACAGCCCCTGCAGCACACACTCTGGCAGACAGAGCTGCTCGTTTCCTAATTTGGATGAGACTTTTGTTTGCTGGTATTTCACATTCTTGGGTAGTGGGGAGGGGAGGGAGCCCAAATCCTGCCATCTGTGGCCTTTGGGGGTCTGGAGTTTTCAGATGGGCCAGTTTATACATGGAGATATAGAAGAGATGGGGGTGAGAGGAGTATTTTTCCCTGGACCCTCAATCTTGTTTAAAGTGCTTTTGTAAATCCCAAGCCTGGGGTGGGAGCTTCCAGTCTGACCGACATCCATAGCCCCCACACTGCTCCCCAAACCCCGTTCTGGTGGCTGGTGGAGGGATGGGTTGCCAGTGCAGAAGGGAGTCCTGGAGGCTGACGCTGATGGCTCTGGCCAGGGCAGGTTCCAAAGGAGGCCAGAGTGGACAGGTCCCACGGCATCTAGATCAACTGAGACATCAATTACTGTTCTTGTAGGCTGCTCCGTTCGCCATCCTCTCACTGCACCACCCCTGCTGTGCCCTCCCCTTTCCCTCCCTTCATCTGCTGCCTGCCTTCCCCTGAGAGACTAGAGTGAAGCATTTGAAGATAGCAGTGTGGCCCTCAGCTCCCAGTGAGTTTCTCTCTCCTCTCTGCATCTCCCACGGCAAGTCTGGACCAGCCAAACCTGTTGAGTCTCAGTGCTGAAGGAGTGAAGGGGTAATTGGCCAGCAAAGGAGAAAACATGTTGTCTTGTTTGCCTGTAATGTGTTGACATGGTGACTTTTTCACATGGATGTCCCCAGATTAGCAGGGTCTTCCCAAAGTCCCCTCATCCATCCCCCTCCTCTCCTGATTCAGCCCCCCCCACCTCCACACAGGAGGGCATGGGTGATGACCAGGCTGGGGTAAAGGCCCAGGGGAGTGGATGCCTTCCCGTCACCATTGTGGCTGGGAGCGTTTATTGGGTTACTGTGTACGATGGTGGTCTCTCCAGGTAGGATGAGGGTAAGGAATCACTGTCTTTTGGCTGTGTGCAGTCATACAGGCCTGCACAATATGAGGTCTGTGGCTGCTCCAACCTCAAGGAAACTGAGGTTCCAAAAGCTAAGGTGGGACCCAAAATAGCTCCTCAGAGGCCTGCATGGGGTTTAAACCCAGAGCCACTAGTGAGTGGCTTATAAACAGTTCATTTATAAACAGTCCACTCAAAAGCCATGTAAGGCAGACCCATGCCTGGTCTTATAAACCCTCCTGAGCCATTGGCCACTGGCTTCTCACACTTAGAGTGCTGGGTGTAAATTTTATCTTTGGGTCCCTGACAAGTAAAGGATACAAAGATCTCAGCCTCTCCAGCATCGGATCCTTAGAAATTGTCCCAAGGGGGATAGTTTAGGTCAATGCAGCAGCAGCAGAAGTTAATAATAAAGGAAAGAATATAGCTCAATTCATAACTGCCAAGTCATGGAGGCAACCCAAATGCCCATCAACCCATGAATGGATTAACAAACTGGCATATGTATACCATGGAATACTATTTGGTCATCCCAAAAGATGAAGACTTTACATCTTTTATGATTATCTGGATGGAGTTGAAACACATACTTCTTAGTAAAGTATGTCAGGAATGGAAAAAAAAATCCAATTTACTCAATATTAATATGAAACAAATATATAAAAGTTACATGCCCACCTGAATGGTAAAACATAAATATAGTCTAGTAAGGGGAAGGTTGAGACAGGGGAAGGGTGATTAGCAGGATTTCACCTAATGTGCACAATGTAAGCGTGTTCATCACACCCTCTGTGTGAAGGGCTCTTCTATAGCTTGAACTTTACCTTGGAAGTGAGAACAATGAAACCTAAAATCTTGTACCTCATATCAATTTGAAATTTTAAAAAATGTAAAACAAACAAACAAACAAAACCAGGAGAGGATAGAGAGAGAATAGAAGAGGGTAGGGGGGAGTTACAGAGAAAGCCCCAAATCAAACTGTCAAAAATATTCTAAAAATGTTTAAATTTTGATTAAAAATAACAATAGTTTGCATCTGTTGAATATCATGTGCCAGATGCTGTCCAAGACATCTTACATTTCCATTCATTTAATCCTCACAGTGACTGCTATAATGTCCATCTCACAGGGAAGTTAAGTACCTTGCCCAAGGTTGCACAGCTCATGAGTAGCAGGGCTCGGATTTGAACTCAGGTGACCGAGTTATCTGCCTACACCACTATGCTGTACAACCTCTGAGTTAATTCCTCCCAGTTTGTCAGAATACTGGTGACAGCTGAGAATTTCTCTGTCAACAGAAAATGCCAATGGCTGTTACTCCTCAACATTGTTATCAGTTGCCAAAAGGTCTAAAAACTGATGGTGCCCCTCCCCCCCCACCCTCCCACCCCCCGGCTCTCCAAGTTTCTAATGTTTTCCCTACAGTAGGGAAAGCAGACCTTGAATTGGTTATCTCAAATATCAGCCCAGTGGTCTGTCCCTTCACTTAGCCACCCTTCAAGGGCCTTGCATGTCAGTTACCACTTCAGCAGGTCCAGCTGCAGGAAGAAGGCATTCTGAGAGGTGGAAGTACATCTTCTCTCAGTAGATCTGCAAAGAGAAGACACACCAGTGATTAAACTGTTGGAGCCACGTGTGGACAAGGGCCAGTGTGTCTGGAGGAGCTGCTAACAGTCAGGAGAGGCAGCTGAGTGCCAGGCTGCAGGGAGGGGAAGGCACCGGGTCTCAGTCTAAACCCTGAAGCCTTCCAGGGCAGGTGTAGAGCAGTAGAGGCAGACCTGCTCCAGCCCCTTCAGAGCTGCAGAGGATGGTGTGGCCCCAATTTCATCCTAGATCATGGCAAGGAACTGTATAGTCTAAAGGCAATAGGGAGCCATGTAAGATTTTGGAGTGAGGAGCACTGTAAACAAAGCCAGGTATTAGGGGTGTTGATTGACTCCATGCTGAAAAACCAAATTCAGAGCCTACTGAAAAGGTCGGGGAGGAAGATGGTGAGGCCTGGATGAGCACAGTAGCCATGGCCACAGAGAAGAAGTAATCAGTTCAAGGAGCAAGGACAAAGAATCGAGCCTGTTTCCTGGCTTGGAAACACTGGTAGTGGGGGTGGGGATAGGTAAAGAAGAGGACGAGTGGAAGGCCACTGTGCGTGGGTGTGTGGGCAGCTGGGGCACAGTAAGATGTCAGTGGCATAAGGAGGCTGGGGGTGAGGTGGTTTGTAGTGGGAGAGGAGAGACCGGCTCCTTTGGCCTCCTGCTGTTCACGCTCAGCTCAGCACAGCACCCTCCTGCCCCACCTCCCTGTCTGGGAACCCTTCTTACTCCACTGCACTGATCCCCCTCCTGCTGTGATCAAGATCACTTCCTCTAGGACACCTTCCTGAACTGTTCTCACCCACCTCTGTCTACCAGGGACTCCTGTGCTCATCCTTCCCCACCAACATGTGTATCTGTGCCCCACCCGCCGGAGGACATGCTGCCCATAGGTAGTGGCAGCTTCTCCGATAGGGCCTCGTATATCCACCCTGTGCAGTTTATCCTGTAGTGCCAAGGAAAGCAGAGGAGGTGTGACAGCCATTGGTTGGAGGGACACACACAGGTGGAGGTGTCCTTCCTGCACCTGCACCCCTTGAGCTCCAGGCGGGGTTGTCCTCCCTGCATGGACACCTGGACCTTCCAGGTCTGTCCCCAGCCATTTCTAGACCTACCTCAGCTGAAGAGTGGGAGTGGGAGGCAGACGGCCGGCTCTGTGGCCTCCTGAGAAGAGCTTTCATCTTCATGCTTTGTTTCCTGTCTCCAGGCGGAGCTTCTCCCCCTGGTAAAACATTTCTCCCACTCTAATAATGAAGATGGTTTTTGTTGCTGATGTAAACAGATAATTCACTTTTAATTGCCTTCAGGGTGGAATCTTGAAAAGTATTTTTCGAGACCTATGTAAGTTTATCTTACAAACAGTGGATTTCTGCAGTACCTAGTATGAGCGAGGCATTACTCTAACCCTTGTCACAATATGCATAATCCACTTGAAGGACTCCGAGGTAGGATTATTTTTCCTTTTAGAAACCATGTTTTTCAATAGTAGTTACATTTGATTAAGTATTCGTGGCCTTGTTTTGTGGAGATCCTACGAAATCATCTGCAGAAAAACGCTTTGTCATTCTCAGAATAGCAGATACGTTTCACTGCGACTGCACCCCAGGCTCAGGACAAAGCCTGGTGGTAGACATGGTCACTGCCCTCAGAAAGCTGGGTGGGAGACAGGCATGTAAGTCAGTCAGCAGTGGCCCTGTGAGCCGCGCTTTGACCCAGGGGAGCTCAGGCAACCTGAGAGCGGGTAAGAGACCCACCTCGGTCTGGGGGCTGAGGGGAGACACAGAGGGCACTGTGCCTGGGGGGGTGACCTGGAGATGAGTCATGCTGTGGGTCTGGACTGGCCGGGTGGGCTGGGTCAGGGAGGCACTGGTGATGGAGGCAGCCCCCTAGCAGAGCCTCCCTCCTCCCCAGGCCCTTCCTCCCTCCTGCAGTCACTCAGGAAAGGAGAGGGCTAGGCAAGCCTCAGACCCCGAGCACAGACTCCACACCGTGAGGGCACAGAGCACCCTCTGCACCCTGCAGTGGGTTCCTGGTTCCCACTGCTCCCATCCCCCGTCCCTCCCTCTCAAAATTCCCCACCAGGCTGAGGCTTCTCAAAAAAAAAAAAATCACTGGGAAACGGTTTTTCTTCTGGAGGTCAGGAATGGACTGTCCCACAGGAAATACCAGATTCTTCATCTGGGGTAGCCAGGGCGCTGAGCCTGCCTGGGGGCCCTCCCCCAGCCCACGCGTGGCCGGGGTCTGGGCTCCGGGTGGCTGGGAAAAGCTGCCTGTTCCCTGCCTTCCCCTAGCCCGTATCCTCACTGCCCTCCTGGTAGTCACTCTGCTGTCTTTGCAGGTTTTGTTCGGTTTAAGGCTAAAGCTGCTGGACTGAAACTGAAAGACAATCAGGGATTTGAACAGGATATGCCCTGGCGGGGCTGGATAGCTGCACCCAGAGCCTCAGCCCCACCCAGGCTGGGGGGAGCTTGCAAGATGGGGTTAGTTTCTCAGCATCCTCCTGCCCACCCAGACGAGCAGAGACGTCCCTCTCTAGAAGACAGTTATCCTCATTCCCCTGTCCCTGTGCCTCACGGGTCTCTTATACTTCCTAAAGATCTAGCCTAAATCCTTTCTTTTGTAGTTTCTGGAAATTCTGTCTCCCAACCACATTGGGAAGTGACCCTGGCCTGTTGCCCTCCTAGAGAGAAGACAACAGGCCAGTGAGGCCTTTCCTGAGGGGTGGGGTTTATGAAGGGTGTAGGAGGCTGCTGATGGGATGCAGATCAGCCATGCCTCCCAGGTGTTTTGTAGGGCAAAGGATTCTCTTTTTAAAATGTTACCCAGCTGGCAAGGGTAGACTATCGTGCCTTTATTTTTCTCTTCCAGCCTTAGTAAGGCTATCTAGGCAGAACTGATGTCACCCTTCCTCTTTCGGATTCTCCTTGGTTGGTCAAGCCTGTGTGTTTTTCAGGATCAGAAGGCCCTTTGGAGAACAGTGCCTGTTGGTCTCCCCTCTGGTCATGCTGCCCCCATACCTGTCCTCAAAGATACACACAGCCCTGCCATCCCAGTGACAGTGGCTTGTGGCTCTAGACCACAGGACACAGTGGCCCTGGCTTTGTCCTCCTCCTGTGTGACGGCTGCTGCCCTGACGGTGGGCAGCTTCGGGCAGAACACCATGCTGTTGGCTCATGCAGTTGTCCGCAGGCAGGACCTAGAGGACTGCTGCCCTTCTGCCCGGCCCACCAGGCCCAGCCCTCAGCTGATCTCTCAGCACATCCTGAGGGAACTTCCCCAAGGAAGTCCCCTAGAGCAGTAGTATCCACCCCTGGGATGAGAGAGCTGGGACAGGCAAAAGTCAGCCCCCAGATCCCTGTGTGCGCTCAGCCCGACTCCTTCTTGCCCCTGGCCAGTCCAGAAGAGGTGTACTGGGGCCAGGGTAGAGCAGGTGGGAGTCCATCGAGAAGGACCATCCCCATTCTTCTCTGTGGCAGCCAGAAGACCTGGCACTAAAGGAAGATAGCCCCAAAGTGCCCCTCTGCCTGCCCAGGGCCCCTCACTGGCCACAGATCGTAGGCTCAGATACCATCCTTAAAAGTCAGCTCCTAGGTCCCAGGCTGTAGTCAGCTGCTTCTCCCTACAGATCTTCCCACAGGCCAGCACCACTTCTGCACAAGGGTCCCTGCCCTGCCTCCCACCTGTCTCTTATGCTCAAAGCTCCCTTTTCTGAGATGCGGTCCCAGAGTCACTGTTGTCAGCTGGGCAGAGCCCGTCACCTGCTGCTGTTCCTAATGTGGGTCTGTAACCCTGTGCCTGCCGCCCTTCTCTCTTGGTGACATCCCAGTATGTGGGGCCCATGTCTGTCTCCTGTTGTATGAGATGCTCTCCAAAAGCAGAGGCTGTTCTCTCCCTTCTTTCATAATCTATCATGTCCCCATAAGAGGACTCTCTGTAGAGGGAGAGGGGGACCAAGAGGGAGTGGATTTGCAGACCACTTACTGTGGACATGGTTATCAGCAGAGAGCCCTGGCTTCAGTGAGGAGAGAGGGTTTATTCCTGCAGGGCCTCTGGCTTCTGGGCTTTCCAGAGGCCTCATGTGTTCATCTTCTGTTCTCCAGATGCCAGGGCAGGTGTTGGGGCCACACCTGATCCACTCAACGTTCTTCCTCCTCCTCCCCAGGCTCACTCTGCTCTGTCTCCATCGAGAAGGCCCTGCCCGAGGACAGAGGCTTATATAAGTGTATGGCCAAGAATGATGCCGGCCAGGCTGAATGTTCCTGTCAAGTCACTGTGGACGGTAGGTTGTGTGCATCCATCACCACCACCATACACAGGGTCCCGCTTCTCGGCCCTCCCTTGCCCCCAACACTGCCCTTCCTGCCCAAGGTATTCATTGCGCAGGTCAACCTATGTTTTATGAAAAACAGGAAGAAAAGTGGCAGCTCTTTCTGTACCCCACCCCTGGCCAGGAGGAGGGGCTGCTCACCTACTTGGCCCCTTCCAACCTCTGACTCCCACACCCAGAACCTTTGATCAGGGAAGCTGGGACACTGGGCAGGAGAAAAGACACACCCACAGGAAAATGACTAAAGGGTTTTACAAGCCACAAGAGTGTCAGTGCTGGCAGGGCAGACCCAGCCTGGGTCCTGGAACCTGAGAGCAGAGTGTGGCCAGCAGACGGGGGCCCATGTGGGGAGACTTCCTCGAGAGGGTGAGTTGGGGCTGAGTTTTTGGGCAGAGAGGACAAGGCCACCTCTGCAAAGGAAAATGGTAATAATGATATAGCAGAGGGAGGGGAGGGGACACATGGGAAGAAGAGGGGGCCTGCGTATCTGAGTGGAGTTTTCATGCGGGGAAGGGGCAGTGCCAGGCTCTGCAGAGTCAGGGTGTGTCCTAAAGGAGCGCAGGAAGTACATGGTGACGGATTTGCCTCTTTCCTGAGGAGTGCAGAACTGGAGACTCAGAAACAGAATGACCCTGTGGTGGCTTAGACTCATCTTACAGATGAGAACACTGCCGGCATTCAGAGAGGAAGCAAGGAAAAGCATCCACCTGAGGCTCCCTGGCCCATTCCAGGCCCAGCCAGAGCAAGACCCCATCCTGGGGCTCACAATCCAGTGCCCTTTTTTTGTATTTGGTGCTTGCTTGGAAATACCTAGAAAGGTAGTTGGTGGCAACAATTTCTTGCCTTTGAAATGCCTGGTTAATAACCATCAGTGACATATCAAAATCCAGTGTCCAAATAAGGCATCTTGAAGCATAGCTTTGTTGTTCTTCTGACTCCTGCATGTGATCGCTTGAGTTTTAAAATCCTAACCTGTTTCACCGCCATTCCACAAAATGGAGAATCTTTGTCCTTCTGGACTTTATAATCCCATTTCCTGATCACAAAGCTGAGATGGGATCTATGGCACATAATGAATGGGAGAGAGTGAGGGAATGTCTTAAAAAGTCTTTCTGAAGAACACACAAGGGCAACACAAATTATGTTGCTGGTAGCCAAAAGTTAAGCCAAAATATTGTGTATGTTTCCCTGTGAATGTACTAACCACAGGGGCTCTGAGTCTACAGAAGCAGGTTTGATGGAACCAGGTTTTTGTCATTTGAGAGGAGAGATTGTGACATGTGTTTGGAGGCTCCGGGTCTTCTCCTGCTGGTTACTGTCACCCACCCAGCTCAGAGTCCCACCTCTTTCTAGCCAGGTGCTAACCTATTAAAAAATAGCATTTCTGGTAACTTGGCCTGAAAGCTACTTCTAACAGCCCCTCTGCTCCCATGGAATTCACACCTCAGGAAGCCCAGAAGCTAATGAGGTTATCAGCTGCTAGCCTCTTTAGGTCCTGTTTACATGGCTAGAAGAAGGCAGGAGGGCAATTCATCCTCCTTATCTGTGAAATGTCAGCACCTTTTCTAGATTTGTTTTTAAGATGAAATTTCCTTTTCCCCTGCTAAATACATTTGGGAATTCTTTTTTTTTTTTTAAGTTTGGGGAATTCATTCTACAACTTAAGGGACTTTGTTTGCCCAGGAGTCTGCTGGAACATTCCCTTGCTCGCTCCACTAATTTTGTTGACTATCATTATTTATCTCTAGTTCCTTCAAAGGCAAGCTTTGGCCTCTGGTTGCAAGTTGGGAGCTGGATCTGGGAAGTAGAGCTAGGAGAGTGATAGGAGGGAACCCAGCTGAGATAACAAGACTGCTTCCCAGTCCCCTGGGCTGTGTTTGGTTTTATTTTCAGGGAGAAAAAGGGCAGCCCCTTCCTCCATGCATTCCTCTTCCCCTAGAGATCTGTTACCTTCCTGTTTTCCAGGTGGGTTTACTGCCCATTTACCTCTATTTTTCCGTCAAAAGCCATCTCCAGGCATATAGTGAAGGACTGGGGTCTCCTCAGTGCCCCCCCAGTCCTGGTCCACAACTTCCTGCTCCTTTTGGCTGGGGCTCCTTTAGCCCCTCAGCCCTCCTTACTCCCAAGGCATCAGACTTGACTGGGAGATGCTTTGGAGATGCTCATGGGCCCAAGCATGCTTTGGAAGTGTAGACAAAATTGTGGAGGTGGGGTAGAGGGGTTGGAACATCTTTCTAAAGAGAGTGGACTTCAGTTTTTAATCAAATTCTCAAAAGGAGTCATGCATCAAAATACATGGAAGAACTCCTTGCCCCAAGGAGTAACCATGACAGAATTTTCATGCCCAGTCATCACGTGGGCTCTTCAAGGCTCTCCCATCTGCCGCTGCCTGCCTGGCCTCTGGATGGGGCAGCCAGGTCCTGCATCACTAAGCCTGAGGGCTGCAGCTGAGGCTGACTTCAGGCAGGCTTCTGGCAGTGCTGGCCCAGCCCCTAAAAGTCACTATCACTCACTCAGCCTGTGCCAAACACTATTAAGACCATACATCTGAGGCCAACATAACAAGGTACTACAGGACCTCATAAAAATAAGGCAAACAGCTCATTGGCTATTCTGTGTCAGCCTTACCATGTTTCCCTCATAGTAAAGATAAGGAAGGTAACCTTTATAACCCAGCAAATCTTGCTGTTTTTAATCATCCTGTTTAGGTCTTTTTCCTAAGAAAACGGACATTTCATGATTATAGTCATGCCACTCTCCTTTCTAAGCCCAACAGCAAGGATCAACTTGTGCCACACAGAAGGGAGATGAAGCTTAGAGTAAGTAAGGAGTTACAAAAAAAGCTTGCCAAAAGCAAGAAAAGCTGACCTTCAATGCTTGCTATAGCCAGAGACTTTTGAGCATTTTGCATTTTTAATTTATGCAACAATTGTGGGGAATCCTTCTCCATAAGCAAACCAAGGCTCAGCGACTGCCCAGGTCACACAGACAGTAGGCAGTAGTTGGGGCACTACCTTGTCCGGTAGATATGACATGAATTGCCCCAACTCAGGTGTGTCTGGCTCTGAAGCCTGCACCTTTCTGAGACCTGGCATAGCCTCCCCGTGGGTGGGTTACACACAGGGCCTCTCCCCCAACTGATCTAGACTTCCTTTAGTTTAAGTCTTCCCTGCTGGAAAGTCCCACACATGGAACTGAATAACCCGTTTCCTCTCTTTCAGACCCTGATGAAAAGCGAGGAAAAAAGTCCTTCTTAGGCTAGAACCCCACCACAGGAGTTAGAAGACACCTTAGCCCCCTCCCTGGCTTATCCAGCCCTTCCCCAGCGAGGCCTCCCCTCCCAACCACCTGGCCGAGGCACCCAGCCTCAACTGCCAATGAGGTCAGGGCTTTGTGACCAAAGAGGGTCGTGCATGCTTGAGTAGGAGGGGACATTCCAGTGGGCACTCATGCCATCACTCATTCATTCCACAAATATTTGAGTGCCCACTCTGTGCCAAGGTACTCTAGGGCTGTGTTAGAAGCAGTAAACAAAACAGAAAAGGTTCCTGTTCTTGACACAACTCTGGTTAGGGAGAGGCAATGACTCAGATGGATGGCCATGTCACAGGTGATGTCACGTGCTACGGAGAAAGCAGAGCAGGGGGAATGCTGCTTTGGGAGAGGGTGGTTGCTGAGACCTCTCTGGGGAAGAGACATTTGAACAGAGACCTGAAAGAAGTGAAGAAAGAACAGGCCATTTGGTTCTCCCTCTTGACCCCAGGTGTATGATTTTAGCATATGCATTATGTAGTTTGAATCGAGGCCTTTCTGTGAGCACTATCATTAACTCCTGTCATGGAAAGTGTACTATAATAATGTTTGTGTCATGTATATGCCTAAATTTTAATTCCACATAATAAAATATGTCACAGAATTGTAAAAAAAAAAAAAAAAAGAAGTGAAGAAAGACAGGGGGAATAGGTGGCAGCCAGAGCAAAGCCCTGAACCGATGACACGGTGGGTGGGGCGCTCCAGAATG